>JAJHUT010000149.1:0-67046 GCA_020916435.1 Oxytropis ochrocephala
GAAAGCAAAAGATAGCATACAAAGTGACAGGAATTGTCATCGTGTCGTCGTCGTTGTTGTTGTGGTCAACTTTTTCAGGTATCTTTTCTTTCTCCCTTTCAAGTTGCCCGGACAGCAACAGCAGCAACAACAATCGACGGCGACCAGATTAACTAATTCACGTTGAAAGAAGCACCGAGAGAGGCAAATGAAGTTGTTTGAATCCTCAACGGGCGCCGGCTGCCACCGCCGCCGCTTTGGTTCCATGCATCTCATTTCAATAGATTGATCATGGCCGGCGTGGACGAGAGCAAGAGAAAGGCTCTGTCCTTTATTTAACTTCTGTTTGTTGTGGAAAGAAGCCGCCCAATTGAAATTGTAAACGACAACGAGCGGGACAACAACAATTGAATGGTCATCTACCGAGCGGGACGGATTGTGAGAACTGTCTGGGCCCAGTGCGGCGAATGAGCCAGCACCCAAAGCTCATTTTGCACTGTGTCCAGGCCGCCATATCGCACTTGACCAGGACGGACAAGTTTCTTGGCCGCCGCTGCCAAGACGCGCGCGACATGGAAATATTTCATCCGTTTTGTTGCTTGTCCGAGCCAGGCCGGAACATGGTGATGATGATGATGATAATTTAATCAATCAACACAGGGCCAGAGATGGCCGAGACGGCGTTGATCGATTGGAGGCACTGGCGGCCGATGGAAACATAATACACTTAATGTGTTTGTGTTTCGCCATAATTGATCATCATCGGCGGCGGCGGCCGCCTTGCATTAGCTCAGCGGCCGGCCGACGCCTAATGAATTTAAATAAAATGGCCAGTTGAATGTCGGCGCCCCGTTCATTTAGGGCGCCCATCGAGCGTATTCTCCGATCATCAATTGGCAATGAAAATGGAGGACCCGGAAGAAGAAGAAGAAGATCTGAGGACGACCGCAAGTTGACTCGAGTCGTTGGAAATGAAACGAAATTCGGTAATCAAATTAGATCACTTCTTTCTTGCGACACACACAAAAACACATCATCTCCGGCCGCCTTAGGTGCACTTCAATTGTTCAATTGAATTGTCGCCAATGAAAGACGAATCGCGACAGAGAAGAGCATTTCTCTCTCTCTCTCAAACTGAAACTCAAAAAAGTCGATCCATTTGATGGCTATATTTGCGGCTTCTGCTTGGAAGTGGAAATAATTTACTTTATTGGCAAAGGCCGGCTCCCATTGGCTGCCCAGGCCGGCCACTTTCACGGCGACGACCAGAACGACGACAAACCACCAAAACTAACCTGAGAATGCGCCGGCCAACACGAGAGCCACTCTAGTGGGGGCCCACAACAACAACACATTGGGGCCTTCTCGTCTGCCATCGAAGTTTAAATTGTTGCCGCAAAGTCGTTCGCGCAGCCACAATTCAATTGCACAATAAATGTTTCTCGTTTGGGGCCGATATTTCACCAACTCGGCTCAATTAAACGTCGTCCACCACCACAGAAGTCAAGAAAGGTGAATGTGCAAACAAGTCGTCGCAACATCAATGAAACTCCGCCGACGAGCTGGTCCGTGGCCAGCCAGTCTGACAGTCCGTTCGCTCCATTTCACTGGACAGTCAAAATACTCCTCGACGAGCATGAAATCTGATCATTATTTTAAAGGCCTCCCCTGACTGTAGCACCGGCAGTGCTTGCGTCTGCTCGATTCGGCCAACGGCAAGTCTCCCTTTGAGTGGCCTAATCAACTGGATTGAAATCGAGAGCAAAATAATGAGCCATGAAGTCCACTTAACGCGCGCGCCATATGCATAACATTCGTTACAGTTGACAAAATACCTTTCGGGCGTTTCTGCCAGCTTACCTGTCCCTCTTGGCGCCATTATTTATTATCTCTGGGCCGACGAGAGAAATAACTCGTTTAGCGAATTGAGGCGAGCAGATTGTTTGTTTGTTTGTTTCGAAAGTTGCGCTAGATTGCCGCTCGAGTGGAGCCTGTCGACCAACCACCGGCCCGAGTTGGCTAGTGTTTTAAATAATTACAGGCGAAGGCAGGCCAGGAATGATGTTGCACGTGCATGAGTAGTAAGTCGTCGTCGTCGTCGTCGTCGTCGTTGTTTGCTCCATAAAACTCGCGAGCCTCCGCTACTATTCAAACGCCGCCGCCGCCGCCGACAACAATGGAAGCCACTTGATAGACACCGGAGAGACTCATAATTGTTGTTGTTGTATTATCATTACTTGTGCTATTATTATTGTTGTTGTTGCGCAACTAGCTCGTTTTGGGCCCGCTCGCTGGGCCGAGGCAGATTCATTTGGAGGGCCGCCATTGTTGTTCATCGGCACCCAACAAAGGCCGTGCCAGCAGATCCTGCGAGCGGATGTTCTTGTTCAACAACAACAACAACTACCACAACAACTACGACAACAACAACAACAACAACATTAAAGGGCCAGATTGTTGTTGGCTGGCAGAAGAAATGGCCGCAAATTGAACGCGCGCCTCTTCCGTTACTTGGCCCATTGTCGTGGTCGTGAGTTGGCGCCGCTGCAGTTGCAGTTTCAGTTGCGTAACAATGATAATAGACGAGACAAAAGTTCTGAAGTCGATTCCGAGTCTCGCGCGCAACATCAAATCTCTGCCCAGAAGCCAGCCTCTCCTCTCTTTTGCTCTGCTCTGTTTGTGACGCAACGAGATGATGAAACCATTAGGCTCATTTCTCATTCTTATTCCAGCGCCTTCTGGTGTTGTCCTTCGCAACCGAGGCCAACTGTAATGATTGTGCTCGCGGAAGGGAGCAAAAGTCGCCCGCCAGCCGCCAGAGGAATGGACTCTGAGGGTCGACAACAGCGCGAAAGGGGCGCCGCCGTAATTAGATACTAGACTGGCGGCGGCGCCCAAATCTCGGCAGTCTATTCAGCAAGGGAGCCCACAGATTTTCCGCTCGCCAGTTTCGTTGTCGTCTTGGCGGCCAGAGAAACAAAAGCAAATTAGCTTCTGGCCGCCGACGACCCCAAACTATGTAAAATTTGGGCGCCACTCGAGCCGCGTGCGCAATCAAAGCGACGGCGCTCGATTTGGTCGGCCCGAAGGCGAGCGACTTTATGTTAATGAGCTGGCTCGACGTCGCCGGCCGCCTATAAAGTCGCAAGGTGAGCCCCACCGAGCCAGGTCGACTCGCCTGCTATGCTCCGAACGGTCGCCGGCCGATCAATCGATCTCTCCCAGGCTCATGGGCGGCCTGAGAGGCTGCCGCCCGCCACCCGACCGCCTCCACTGCGACAAGTGCGCCTTAATTAATTACCATTCAAGCATCGCTGGGCCTCTATAAGCGGCCACGACCCGCTAACTTATGGCGGCCGGTGCGAGTCCTGGCTGGTCCGGCCGGCCGAATGTCAAAACTGGACACGAAACGCATTCGTCGGGCCATTATCATTACTCTTGCTCGTCGTTGTCGCTGTCAGGCTGGCCCTCCTAGTAAGACAATACAGTGGCGGCGGCGGCATCGGCGGCCAATATGGCGTCCGCGATTGATACATAAGACGAGGCGACTGGCCTGTCGGGTGGGCCAATTCGGTGGCCATTATTTTCGTTGCAGTTCCGTTCTGACGTGGACCCCATAACTACCGTTGCGCATTAGTCTCGCCGATCGTTCCAGCTATGTCCATGAGGAGGAGGACGAGGAGAAGGAGAAGAAACAAACAGACAGACAGGCAGAAGTCAAGCCGGCCAGTCGGACATATTCGGGGGGCCAATCCAGTGGGCTAACGAGCGCTACAAATGCGCCGCCCGTGTTGTTTGGCTCGGCCGGCCGACCAGTGACGTTAAACTTAAACTGTGTTTTGTGCCCTCGCCCGAGTCTCATTCCATTTTACGTAATAACGTCGACGAAAGAGCACGACGACGTCGGCCCCGATGTTCGGCGTGGACGTAAAAGAGCGCCCAAGTGGCGGCTGTAAGGAGCCGGCCAGTGGGCCAGTTTCGTTAACTAAACTGAACTGAAACGTCGCCATCCGGCGGCTGCCTTACGAGGCGCCCAACTACGCCGCCGCCGCCGACGACGACGCCATTCGGGCGCTGCCTCGCCAGCCCGAAGCTAATGAAGCGGAATCTCGCCGGCTACCAGCGACGGCAGCAACAACAGCAGCAGCAACAACAGCAGCACCAACAACAGCAACGACAACATCAACGCATGAACGACGACGACTATCGGGAGTGCCGAATCTCGGCCAGTCCTATCAGAGTGAGCTCTGGACTGGAGGCAGAGAGCTGACTAGCGGCGGCCCGAATGTGTCCGCCGCATCTCGTCGCTGTATCTCTCATTTGGGCCCTCAGTCATCTAAATTGGCCCGCCTGGACGTGCGGCCGATCGATCGAGTCAACTCGACTGCTGGCCGTTGTTTTAGTGGCCTCGTAATTGGTCGACGGCCGCTGCCCCGCCAATGCTGATCTGCCGGGCGTCTGGCAAGCTCTATATGCAGCAAAGGTTGGCCTGGTGGACCGTCGAGTGGGGCCGGCGGCGCAGATTTGAATGGGCCGCCCACATTCGGCTGCACGCGGCTGAAATGGCGCCTATAACTGGGCGGCCGTAGCCGTCAGGCCAGAGGCAGAGCCACTGGCGGCCACTTTAAGCCGACGACTGGCAGATATTTAGATAAAGTCTGGGGCGCCTCCTATAAGCAGCTCACCTGGCGGACGGGCGTTCATTGGTCTGAAGAGTGCCGACTGGAGACTGCAGACTGAACTGCGGCGCGTCAATTAGTTTGTATCCCCTCTCGTTCTCTCATTCTCGCGGGCGCTCATTCTGTCAATTTGTAGCCAATTTGGGGCGCCCAACTTGACGACGACGGGCGAGCGACGTCGCCTCAGCTCATCTCGTCTTGAATATCATTCTCGTTCGCTTGCAACGGCGGACGAGTTCACGAGTAAAGTTTACATTTGGCAGTTGAAGCCGAGCCGAGCCGAGCCGAGCCGACATTATTGAAATAATATGATGCGAGCGGCACAGTGGCCACGAGTTAAATGGCGATGGAAGGCAACTTTGCAAGCTGAGAGATTGTTTTGCCGCCGCCGCCGATGAGGACGACTATGGCGCGAATATAATATCAGCAAAGGTTGTCGTCCTGATGGTGCTGGTGGTGTTGGTGGACGAATGGGGAGGAAGTTGCGCGAGTTCGCTCCACTGAACACTTTGATTTGCACCGAACTCGCTCCAAAGTCATCGCCGCGCCGAATACTTATTATTATTCCCATTCTGGTGGCCATGGCGAGTTGGCCCACTGAATGGGCGCCGGCAATGGCGAGGAAATTGATACTCCTCGGCCGGCCGTCTTGTTGTGATTATTTGAAAACTCAAACAGGCGACGACGGCCACTCGACGGCGGCGCAGGAAATTGAATTGTGGAACAAATTGCGGCCCACCAAGACGACGTGGACGTGGACGTCGACATCGACGGCCAGAGCGACAACGACAGGCCAAAACAATACGCGACGGCCAAACTCATATTTCGCCACCAAAATCGGACGACATTCAACCAATTGAAACGAGCCTCGAATGCAGGCGACAGTTTAACGAGACGACGACGACGACGTGGAAGGGAGAGAAGGACGACAAAGAGAGCGGACCAATGGAAGCTTGTTGCTCAATCGAGCGGATGAACATTCAACCATCTCATTCATCGTCGTCTTGCTCGTCCTCTGGCTGTGGACCTGAATGTGGATCTGAATGGCCGAATGGAAAAGTAATGGCGGCAGCTGCCAGTCGGACGGCCTCTATAAGCGACTGGCCGGCGACGGCGGCGATGGCGATGGCAGCTCATTTGCCTGTTGTCGTCCGCGGATTGTTTGAAAAAACCTTTGCAACAAACGCAAATGTTTAATTTACTGGCCGCGCCGGCCGCTTGTTGATTCTCTGGCGCGCTCAAAGTCCGTCTGGTGCGCAACAACTTAATGGTCGTCCTGATTAATCAAGCGAAAGGCCGCCGAACGAGGCCAGTCGGGCTCTGGTTCGGCTCCAGGTTGGCTCAGGTTGGCTCTGGTCGGCTCTGGTCGGCGCGAATCACAACAAAATGAAAAATCATCGGCTCCGGCGAGAAACAGACGGACGGAGGCACTCAATTAAACGGCGCCACTGGAATTGGGATGCGAGACGGGCATGGAGGTTGCGCAACTGCTCAGAGACGAGACTAGCCAAAGTAGCCGAACTGGTGACAGTCGGCAGGTTGATCGCGGCGGCCGGTGGTTGTCGAGAGGGCGAGATATCGATCGGAATGATAATGTCGACGTCGACGTCGACGTCGACGCGGCTCGGCTTCCATCTTTCAATTTGGATCTTTCGGGCTGCTGTTTGCGCTTCTGGCCAAATCAAGTGAAAAAGCAAATCTCTGGCCGCCCAATGCGGGCCAAGCAAATCAAATCAAATTCGATCGAATTCAATTCCAATCTCGTCGTCGTCGCCGTCGCCGTCGAGTTCACTTCGGGAGTTTGCAGTTCAAACTACGACGACGACAAACTACAAAAAGTTGCAAACCGAAAAGGAGACAAACAGACAGACGAGAATCTATAAGACGACGACGACGATGAGACTTGCAGTTAGGCAACTTGCACTACTCTGAAGGCGAACGTCATGTCTATCCGTCCGTCCGTCCGTCCGTCTGTACGTAAGTCTGTTGAGTTTGTGTTCGTGTTTGTGGTCGCTCAGTTAACGGAATTGGTTCCAGTCGCGAGTGGAAAAGATTGAATTAATCAGATTATCCTCTTGCGCAATCAACTGCTGCTCGGAGGCTCCTTTATTTGCCTGTTTGGTTGTTGCCAGATTTCCGGCCGCCATGACAACTGCAAGAACAACAACAACAACAACAACAACAACGACGACGACGATAAACTCGGCCACCGCTGAACAATGAACTGCACTTGTTTCCAACGAAAATGGCACTGGTGGCCACCGTCTTCATCCTCTTCATCTCCAACAGTCCATCTTCGCCATCCAACTCGACTGATTGCATCGACCTGAGCCGAGTTTGCTCCGGGCGGCCGCTAATTTGCGCCCGGCCGAGAGCCATCAAATGACACACAGAGACAGAGAGAAACTCAAAATCGATCGAAGCTTTGCCGGCCGCCGATAAGAATCTCTGGCTCCAGTGGCGTCTCCTACACTCGTCCCATTTGGTGGTGGCGGCGACCTGCGGCGATTGCCGAGTATGATTGCGATTGCCAAGTGAAAGGGAATCAAGTGCAGGCCGGCCGGAAGTGGACACTGGCCGAGTTGTTTCATGAAAAGCGCTCGAGTTGTTGGTGCTGTTGGGCGGGCGCACGCTGATTGTTATCTATCTGCGTCCCATTGAGGGCCGAGCAGATCTCCGTCGATGATTAATAATCTCCTTCCTGGCGCCTTTAAATAAGGCCAAGTCTCTTCTTATAATTAACACCCAACTCGACCAGCAGACAGACAGACATAGAGAGACACTCTCAACGGCTCTCATGATATGAGTAATCGAGTTTCAGGTGATTCGGCCGATGACTTTTCGCCAAACTGGCGGGCCCGTCGACGGCCTAATTACGTCGTCGTGCTGGTCGTTTCTTCTTGTTGGGCGCCGACGAATTGCAGGCGCACGTGCAGTGGCAGTCGCCGCCGCCGCCGCCGCCGTCCAGCGAACATATTTTTTTCCTTCCGACAACATTTGAATTGTTGTTCTCGTCGGGCCTCAGATCGACTTCGATTGGCTTTAACGGCTGCCAGTGAGGCGCCCAAATTAGGCGACGCGTGGCGGCCGCCGGCGCTCGAGTGGCCGCTCGAGCAGGAAACGACAAGAACAACAACAAGTCGCACGTGGCCGCCGCAAGAAAGTCGAACCGGCGGAGGCGGCCCCAAAGTGACACTTAAATGGGAATCGGCGACACCCGCAATTTGGGCCTCCATGGCGGCCCTGATTGAGACATCAAACTGGAGTCTGTGGCGATTCGCACAACCGCCTCTCAGCTTCAATATGATAATTTGGGCCACAGAAAAGTGTGACGAATTGCACGCGACTGACGGCGTTTCTTTGCTCGGCTCGGCTCGACTCCACTTGGAGCGTAACTGTGAACTGAAATCAAATCCAATTCCGACCAATGCAATGCAATCGAAGCCGGCGCCGGTGCCAAGCTAATCTAATGGCATTCAATCGAGCCGGTTGGTGTGTTTAGCTCGGCCACCGCCGCCGACAACAGCCAGCAATTCCCAAAGAATGTACGAGAATGGTGGTGGTCGGCGTCGCCAACGTTCGTCTGTCGCGGGCCTATTTGGGCGCTCCAAAGATTAGCCTGAAAGAGCAACGTCGTCCAAAGGGAGCCGAGAGCCTTCAATCGAAAATTAACACACAACTCAATTGGCGCCAGTTGCTAATTCAAAAGTTTCCAGCCTTCGGGCGGAATTATGACAGCAGAAAATTGGCCGCCGAGTTGTTGTTGTCCTCGTCCGAGTGGTCGCTGATCAATTTCACAGCCTTCAAGCGAGACAGACACTCGCCAATTAGGCGCCAAATATGAATATGGACTCTCTCGGCGGCCGGCCGCCGAGAGAGTCCAGTTTAAAGTGGCTGTCCGGGGCTATTTGAGCCTAATTGGAGGGCCGGCGCGGCGCTTTGCTTGATTGAATTCAATTGGATTTGAAGGCCAGTCGTGGAGGAGCCCACAAAATTGCTTGCTTCATTTCGTGTGCATTTGCATGATTGACTTGCGCCCAACGCGCATGCACTCGCCCCATCCGACGCCCAACTCTTTTGGCCTGTCCAGTGGCCACCCAGCGCGCCCACTGGCCACTTAATTAGGCGCCCGCAAGAGCCACCGCAACTACTACCACCACCACCACCACCACCACCACAACAACTACCATGACAACAAGTCGCCGGCCAGGTCGACAACTTGGGCCCGAAGGAAGCTAAGATGGCGCCAGGGGCTGACACTGGGCGGCCAGCCTAGTGATGTGAACTGAATCGTTCATTCGTTATGAGCGCCCATAAAAGATCTCACCTAATTTGGTTGGCGAGCCGGCGTCTGAGAGGAGGAGCAGAAGGAGGAGGAGGAACAGCAGAGGATAGAAATGTTTGAGTTGCAAAGTCAGATTGGCGCGACAACAAGTCGTTCGAGTGATTAAACACCAACAGCTCGGCGCGACTTGTTAGCAGGCTTTGGACTGCGCCGGAACTCGCCTCTTCTTTGTCTTTGAATACTTCCAAGGCAGCTGATCCGGCGGCGTCGTATTGATTTCACAGACGCGAGTTTGTTTCATTGAATCATACTTAGGGGCATCGTCTCTTTGTTTGCTCGATGACGCCCAATGTTTGTCGTTCGTCGTCGCCTAATTTGTTGTTGTAGTTGTTGTTGTAGGCTGTCCGTTTGTTTGCTTGCTTGATTGACACACTGACGACGACGACGACGACGATGATGATAGAACTTTTATTTACTTTCGCCTTGTTTACACAGAACGTTGATTTAAAATTCACTCTGTCGCCGACCACGACGACGGCGGCCAAGTCCAGACGGCCGAGCAAACAATGCCACGGCGTTAATTGATTTGTCAGCAGAATCACTGGCGCCACTCCGGCCGGCGGCCATCTCTCTCCTGTTCTCTCTGTTGGTCTGTCAGATCCATCCGGAATGGGACACTTTCGGGCCTGCAGGCGAGACACATGGACACTCTCATTAGATTGGTCGACGTTTCGCCACGTTAATTAGACGGCCACTGTGAGGAGAGCACTGCAGGAAAGGACTCGAAAAGAGGACAGGCGCGCGCACTTGTAATTGTAGGCGGCGGCGCCAGCCAGCAGCGCGACGGATGGACGTGACGTCTGGAGGCTGCAATCGCGCAACGGGCGCCAGTCTCGGCTTGGATTGTCACTGTCTGGCTGCTCTGCCACTTGCAGCAGACGCCAGACTCCACCACCTCTACTGAATCAATGATCACCAAGTCGCTCACAAATTGCCTCCATGTCTTGGTCTCGGCTGACGTTATGAAGAGAAGAAGAAGAAGAAGAAGAAATTAAAAGCACAACAAAGTCCACTGGCACGACGAGAGCGCAGACAAGACAGATGAGTTTGGGCGACCCGCCACTGCTGCCGTTGCTGCCGTTGCTGCATAAACATCTACCATTCGCCACTATAATCCCGGCCGGAGCCTAATATTTGGCCTCGACGCCCGCCACCGGCTCTAGGAATGCGCGCCGATGGTAGTTATTTAATTATGTTTGTCGGCGCGAGTTATGTTTGCGCGCGCCACCGCCATCGTCGCGCTAGGAATGTCACCGACACGATGGCGGCAGAGTCGGTTTCTTTAGTGGAAGCATAGAGAGAAAGCAAGACAGCCGAGTGCACCTGCCTGTCAGTTTGTTTGTCACGTAAAGCTCGTCGAGCGGCCCCAAAAGAGCGACTCAGATGAGAGTTAGCTACGAGCTGGCCGATTTCCGGCGCGCGTGACGCCAATTTCAAGCTTGTCAAATTGGTTTAGAGTGTTTCTGGGAGCTTGTAAGGCGTCGAAGGTTCGAGTGTCGCCAGAAGACTTGCACATCGTCTCACAAACAAAGCGATCTCGACAGATCCTATAGAAGTGGGTGGTCTTTTTACTTTGTTCGGCTGTCGAATTGCCGAACGGCAACTACAATGACGTGAAGACTTGCCAATGCCGTTTCAAATCACTGCAGTGGGCGCTGATTGCGCGGCGGGGACGCGAACGGAATTAGGGGGCTCGCCATAGGTGAGTTGGGATTGAAATTGGAGATGGAAGGCTGACCCAAGTAGAGGCTGCCGAATGCACTTTATCCATCGGACGGACGGGTGGTGGGCCAACTTACAATTTTGCTCTTAAACAAAGCCTGCGCCCCCGCCAGCAAGCGACAGAAGGGCAATGCTTTGGAGAGGCGCGGAGTTTTACCTATAAGAAGGAGCTCGCAAGAAAGTTGAAGGTAATAATGATAACAACAAAAACAACAACAATAATGATCGCGATGGAAGTGAACAACAAAGTCCTTCGGTCAAGAGTGTGATAGACGATGACGACGAGGACGAGGAAACACTTGTAACCTGGCGGTAGATGTAGGCGTACTCTTGTCGCCAATGTGGCACGGCAATTCTTTTTCTCTGTCTGTGTGTCTGGCCTCCGGTAATTATCTCCACGTTCACCCGCCTATTTCTTGGCTCCAACTCAGCTCGGGTGTCGTTTGCCGGACGGGCGGGTTAATCTTTCCATTGCTCTCCTGATGAATTCCAGGAATCCAATCTGACGTCGGCCGTCTTGCAGCTGAGGCGACAATTAGAGTCAACATAGCGCGTCGAGTATCCATCACTCAGGTCGTCTCACTGACGTGGAAATGGGCACGTCCTTGCCCGAAAGCGCCAGCTGGCGGCGCCTACCCTCCACTTCGTGTTGTTCACCTAGAATTGCTAAAACGAATAAAAAATGCTTCAATTAGTGGCCTGACTGTCCAGCAGAGGCATATGGTCGTTAGCGGTGGCGGTTGCCGTCACTTAGCCGGCGGCCCTCGATATCAATGCACTGGAGGCCGACGAGACGGAAGTAGAGTGTTTTGATGACATTCGAGAGGGTGGTGTTGACGTGGAGTTAGACAGTCGCTAAAGTCCAGGTCACAGGCGCAATGGGAACGAGTGGACATGGACCAGTTGATGAGGCCGTAGTCGGCGCCGAAGGGGCGCAACCTGATCGGACAGTGGTCGTGGGCGCGACAACACGAGTCCACCTTGAACTCGGCGCCCAGCTCCGAGTAGTTGGCCGCCCGGTCGCCCAGGCCGCACCACAGTGTGTTCGGCACTATCCCGCTCACCATCGACATGCCCATGTTGATGTAGGAGCCCCGATTGGCATCCCCTTCGTCGGACGAGCTGTTGATGGGCGGCGGTGGCGGATTCTGTTGCACAAGCCTGGCCGGTGGATTGCGAGCTGGAACCGGTGGGGGCGGTGGGCGTGGAGCCAATTGTCTCGGGATGGGCGACGGCAAGTGGCTGGGCTGTTGGCTCGAGGCAGCTGCCACTCGTGCCGATTGAGTGGGCATGGGAGACATGAGGGCGCTGAGCAGAGAGTTGACAAAGTCATTACTGTCTGCAAGGGCAGTGTCGCCACCTGTTCGCGGTCGAGGCTGGCGCTCCAGAGGCCGGACAGTCTCGCGCAAACTCGAGTTGCGCGCCGGCCCAGCAACGGCCAACTCGGACTGGCTGCTCGGTGAGGCGACCATCGCGAACTGGCGTCCATTCGACGACGACGACGGCTGACCTGTGATATCAGGCAGCGGAATGACTCGGTCGGTGAGAGTTGCCCAGGTGAGCAGACGACATGCCTTGATGGTGGCCATCATCTTGGCGAAACGCACCTGCCTGGTGTTGGCCAGGTGTCTATGTCTGTCCTCGAGGCCACCTTCTGGTTAAATCTCTTTTCGGTGTCCACGATGAAACAGTCGGTTAGGGTGCTGTTGATGGAAGTCAGACTGAGATTCATGTCCAATGCAGCTGCCCTGAGAGGGTCGTCTACATCGGTGGCAGGTAACTCCGGGGCGACTTCAATTGGCTTGTTGGAGGCCACCTCACTGGACTGGCGGGCATTCCTGTGGGATCTGCCGCTGGTTCGATTGGTTTGGTCGTCTTGTTGGCTGTTCTGGGCTTTGGCCACGAATTGATTCGTACTGGTCAACACAAATCTGGACTCTTCTTGATCTTCGATTGACTCTGAATCATCATCTTGAGAGTTGGCTTCGGTGGTGCTAGTTGACGATGGACTGTTGAGTCTTGTTAAGGCTTGAATTGGCTGCACAGGCACTTGTTGTTGTTGTTGTCTGTTGTCGTTGGAACTGTGCGCCTCCAGACTCTGGTCGGGCACGAGAAACTGCGGCCTCTGCTCGTAGTTGGGAAGTGTCTTTGGCACTCGCACGGACAGTGTCCACTTGGTGTAGGCGAACGTCTTGTCGCATTCGATCAAGTCCACCAGCTGGACGCCTCTCAGCTCGTATTCTTCAGGTGGCTGCTGGCCGGCGAGTCGCAGCTGCTGGCCGCCGGTTTGGCTCTCGGAATCGTCCAGGCCCGAGCCACTGCCGACACTGCGGCTGATGACGAACGAGGCCAGCAGACAGGCGATAATAAATAGGCTCAAACATATGAGCGAAACATAATAACGTCGCTTGGCCATCCTCTTTAACTTGTCAGCTAATCGACTACATCCATTTGAACATTTGTTTGTTAAAGTATTGACTAATTGAATTGGCGTAAACATTTCCATCCATCGCATCTATTGTGTCTCTTCTCCTGCTGCTGCTGATGATCGATGTCACTTGACTGCTCTCCGGCTAGACTGCTGCCACCTGTGGCTGTTTGGCTCGTGCCAGCGGCGCCACCAACATCTCCTGTACTCGAATGAAAGTCGCGCAAGTTACGCGGCGACGACTTTCGCGTTGTCGTAGAGTGTTGGGTCGCCGGACATCGCAGAGATTATCATAATCGAGCTGCCTGTAGTTGCCCGACGGCGGCAAGTCGCTGCAGTCGAAGGCATTGGCGCTTTTGAGTTCATTCCAACAGGTCGATTTCCTGTTGTTGTTGTTCTGGTGCCAGTGGAGCCGCGACAACTCTTTTCCAATGCGCAGACTGGAAAATGACAAATACTTTTGTCGTTCACAGTCGAACGAGTTGCGCGAATTAAACATGCAAATCGATCGCTCAAGTCGAACAGGCGCGCCTGTCTGTCTGTCTGTCTGTCTGTCCGTCTGTATTTGTTTGATTTGTATTTTCGTGTGTTTTATGAAAAGTAAAAGAAAAAATACCTGTTCAAGGTTGGTTAGTTGGCTTACATGTTAGTTTGTTTGTTGTTTTGAGCTCGCACCAAGAGAATCTTTGTTTACTTATTATATCCCACCTGTTTTGAACAATCCACAACGAGAGGAGATCTTCTATTTATGTAATACGTCAGATGGATATTCAAATCAGTCCAATTGAACGATCAAGTGGCCGCAAGCGAACTGGCATCTCATAGAGGCATCACTATTTGAGTCGTTTGTCTAATAAAACTTGAATTCGCGGGCTTCTGTTCGGGGCTAATTCCAGCGGCTGGCTGTGTGTCTCAAATGGGCATCCAAATAGGCTTGACTTTCGACTCACTTCGATGGCTGGCTGGCTAATCAGTGGCTGAGGGCTTGGCTTCTGTCCTACGCAGCTAATGTCACTAAGTGGCTGCCAAATTGGCGACTTGTTGATGGAGCATGAGAATATTTGTAGTTGTTATTGTTTGTAGTATGTTGTAGTTGGCGGCTTTGGCTCTGTTCTTATTGATTCGCTCGAGTGAACGCCACACTTTTCACTTACATTCAATTGAATTGGCTCGTCAACTTTTCCTGTTATATTAATAATATTCAATAGGACTAAGTTGGACAAAGTACGCAACTTAACTTTAGTTAGTTTACGTTATAACAAATATTAACTTGATGCTGTTAGACTGATATACATAATGTTATTGGGCGAAGGTGACAATTTTGATGTGGTTGGTAAACAAAGACACTTGACGGGTCGTCTGAAGGTAAGTCTGATGCTGTATGATGCAGCCAATTGAGTTGGCATTGTATTTATACCAAATCGATGTCACTTGTTCGCTGTTCTCACAGGCCGATTGAGCGAGTTTCGACTCGCCGCGGGTATTCTGTCACTCATTTGAGCGCCAAAAGACGTTGCACGGCACGCGCCGGCGGCCGGACAGGCGACAGGTGGCTGCTACGATGGAGGCGGAGGCGGCCCTTGCAGTCGATGCGACACCGGCCGATCAGCAGCAAAGTGAAAGTTGATGCTGTTCGCCCAGCCATGGAAGATTCTCGACCGATAGAATTGGCGCGCAAACTCCACCTGCAGTTGTCGTCGAACGCGTGTCTCACATGAACACAGAGTCTCTGTCGAAGACATTCGTTTGACGATCCAACAAATGATCGCAACAACAGTCAAGTCGCATCAGTGTTTCTCCAGACATCAACTCGTTCACATCAATCATCTTATCGAATGTCAATCTATCAAGACTGAAACTTACTCATCAAACAAGTCAGGCAAAACCAAACGACAACAATTTGGCAAAACTACTAATATCCGAAGAAGCTCAATCAAGACTACCAAGAACATCGACCAACAAACAGACAACTCCAACATTATTAGAGTCAGCGCCCAGCCGTCGAAACCATCAAGACTCAACCCTTCAATGGATATTAGATGAGATATAATTTAATTTATTTCGTTTGATTTGATTAGAATGGCCAACATGTTTAACTTGGTCCAAGTTGCTGGACTAAAGAATTGTCCTCCTGACTTAAGTCGCCCAAACCATCGGACACCATCGACAAGGTGTTGAAGTTCTGCGATTCACTTGGACTCACAACCGATTCGTCGCTCACTTTCACTTGTTGATTCAACTCTTCTCCTTCCCATTCTTCTTCTCGCCGTTGCTGTCTCTCTTCGTTCACTTCCTCTCTAAGATCATCTTCATTAGTCCCTGTGTCTTTCTCTTGCTTCCCTTGAACTTCCTCGACGGGCTTCTCTGCCTTCTCGTCGAGGTGCAGATTGTCGTAGTAGCTACCATTCGAGGGCGAATGACATTGGCCATCTCCGTCGTCGACTGGCAACCTCAATAAGTCCACTGCGGCCTCTGGCTCGAGGGGACTGGTCAGTTCGAAGCTAGCCCTTGGGGCCTCCTTTGATTTCAGCATCATCAGCGTTCTCTTTCTCTTTGTTTCAATCAGTCCGTTCAGCTCGTCGCTGATCGTCGGCGTTGCCACCTTTCGAATTGGCACTTGGTAATGTCCACAAACGTCGGCCGTTTGTCTGTTCATCTCACTATGAGTCGTCATTTCTTTACTTTGGTCCTGTCTAATTTCAACCAATTGAATCCTATTCTCATTCGCTTCATCAGGTTCATTTATGTAACGCCGCCCAGGTTGGTAGTTCGTGTCGTAATGTTTGTCCGATTCGACGAGCAGTTGCTCATTCTCGTCCGGCTCGCCGGGGAGTTTGCTGGCGGACGAGGACCATCGACAGCCGCCAGTTGGCGTCTCGATCGTCTCGTAGATGTTGCCCACTCCAGACGAGCTGTTCACGCCAAACATCAGCTGTTGCTGTTGTTGTTGCGATGATGACGAGAGAGGTGGCAAACTGCCGCCATATCTCATCGACAGCCGACTGTTTCGTGTCGACCGTCGCGAGCTTCTGTCGGACGTGGAACTACCCGCGGGTGCCCCACTGGCGGGCCCCACCTTGGGCGGCGTTAATTGCTATAGCGACATGCCCATCGTCACTGAATAGTCTGACTCGTAGTGGCTCAGCTTGCTCGACAGGTGGCCGTGTTTTGCCTGCACGGCTCGTCTCCGTCGGGCCTCGCGCGAGCCACACAGGCAACGAGCCAGCCGCGGGATGGCCACCAGGAATATCACATAGATCACCAGGTTGAGCAGTACGAACAGGGCCAAGATGGCCAGGGCGGGCACGAGCAGCCGCCGACTGAACACAGACGAGCTCGACGATATGCGCGACCAATGCGAGCCTCCGTCAGCCGAAGAGCTGGGACCGCCCGACGACGGCTTGCCGGACGAGCTGCTGGTCAGCTGCTGGTGAGTGTTTGGGGTCCCTGAGGCTGCCAGGTCGTTGGAGTCGTCCGTCTGGATGATATAGTCGACGACCTGTTGCCATAATTCGGCCAAGCTGGGCGTCTGCTTGACGCGGTGCTCGTTTGGGCCACTGCTGTGGTGTTTCGCCTGATCGAGCAGATAGTTCGATGCGAGCAGGTCGACGTCGTCCTCGTTCAATGGCTGGCCGGGTGGAGTTGGCACGCCAACCAGCTCGACAGCCACATCCTGAGAGCCCCGCAGGTGCCCGATGGCCGCTGCTAGGCACCAACCGACTGAGGACACTCGACGACTGCTGGGCGGCCAGCGACGAAGCCGAGCCGGCCACCACGAGATGGTCAAACTTGATCGACTCGACGGCGCCCGCCGCTAGGTCCTCCACGAAGACACACGGCGACATTGGCGAGCCGCCCAGTCGCGGCTGATTGGTAACAGGCCCCGTCTTTGTTGGTGGCAGCTGGGGGCGTCTGGCTGGTGCCACTCGACACGACAGTCGACGACGACGACGACGACGACGAGCCGGCATCGAACCAGGTCTGGTGCTCCAGGTGAACAGTGGCGAATGCGTGTCGGCTGTTTGGTGTCGCCAAAGACGAAGCCGGGCAGGCACTGGAATATCTCGGTCGTTTCGTTGCGAAACACCAGCCTCGAGCGGGTGGGAATGGCGCGCGTGAAGGGGCAGCCGTGCTTGTGGTACCAGACGAGGAGGCCCCTGTTGAGTGGGTTGAACATGCGGCCGCTGACGAGGTCCAGGTGGATGGTGTTGGAGGTTGAGGTGAATGAGATCTTGTTTGGTTTCTGGAGGGCCGAGCTGAGTTGGTCCAGTTTACGCCCGAGCACAAGCTGACATTGTGCTGGTAGAGCCAACTCAGTTCGAGCGGATTCAGACTGTCCAGCAGGGCCTGGTAGTCGATCCGCGGAAGTTGCGGCTGTCCAGAGTTGTTGTTGTGGTAGATGGTTCGATTGTTGAAGTCAATCAGGTGCTTCTTGTATAAGGTAATTGGCAGTTTTGAGATGAGTTCCAGTTCGTTCATCTGGATGTTGGACTCCTGGGCGAGCTCGTCTGCCGTCAGCTGGCTGCCATTGGCTAGACTCTTGACGGTTGCCGAGGGCGCCAACGAGGAGTCGCCCTCGAGTCGCTGACTACTATCCGATCGTAGGCCTGACACTGGCCGGCCACCATGCGCAACTTGTTGGCCAAATTCCAACCTCAGCACTTCGTAGTCGTATTGGTCGATCTTGAAAACGACCCTCTTGGCGGCACCAACAGTCTCGTCCGTCTCGAAGTGCACATTCGAGGTGCCCTTGGAGGCAACCTCAGGCGGCGGCGGCGGCTGTGGCGAGTTTCCATTGGCAACGTCCACGCTCGAGCTGGCCACTAGGGCCTCGTCGCCCAGCCGACCTGAGCGTGACAGCGACAACAATCGGCTGTCGATGAAATTCGTTGCATAATCATCGACCGCAGCAGCGTTTGATGCGGCAGAGGGCTCCATCTGATGATGATGGCCGGGCGCTTGTTGGGACTGTTTGTGGGGCGCGAGCGAAGCGTCGAGCAGCTTCACGGTGATTCGCTGGCCCAGCTCGGCCTCGACTGTCCAGCCGCACTCGCTCACCTGGGCCTGACCTTGGCCGGACGAGGAGGCCGCCTGGCCGCCGCCGTCTGACCTCTCGTCGTCCAGTGGCCTCGTCTGGCCACTGCCGCCGGCGCCCGTGGGCGTGGCGGCGTAGAAGTTCAGGTAGCCAGGCGAGGCGATGAAGCCAAAGTCGGGCGTGTCGAGGGGCTCCTCGTTGTCGTCGTCGTTGTCATTTTAGATCTCCATCATCTGATAGGGACGCCAAACGAGCGGCTCGTTTCACTCGATTCAAGGCGCTCGAGTGGCTGGCCAAGAGGGTATTCGCATTGCAGTATCTCACTAGAAGTGCCTCGTCGATGCAGAGGTAACGGACAAACACGTGGCCAGGCTTGAGGTGGGCACAGGTGGAAACTGGTGGTCAGTCTGGCGGTTGAACCTGCAGCGGACCTGCCCGAGCACTTGGCCTGGAAGGACTGACGGAGATCGTCCAGGCAGAATGGCGGCTGCTGCTTTGTTGGGTCCCGCGAGGAGCCGCCCAAAGTTGGATTGAATTTGATCAATTCGCGTGCGGCCGGCTCGGCCGGCCAACCACTGCCTCTGTTGAGTACAACTGCCGGAATATGGCCACCAGCTGGCTTCCGGTGAGGCGGCCCAGCTTGGCCTCGTCGGCCGCCCGCTGGCACACGAACTCCGGATAGAGGTCCGAGTAGTAGGCCTCCAGTATGACAATGAACTGGTTCTCGTTGGCGCAGTTCAGCTTGAGATCGTTCAGTTGGCTGATGGGCTCGCAAATAACATGATGCGACAGTTTCAACTGGCGCTGGGGCCGCCCAAACGACGGCGACGAGCTTCGCCTGTGCCGTCGTCCATGGGCGGCCGCCATCTCGTCGGTGGTTGTGTTTGAGTTGTTGCGAGCAAAACTGCCATTCGCATGGAGATCATCATTCGAGGAAGCCTTTGTGGCCTCGGCCCGAGGGCTCACGTCAGGCCTGTGGGCGACATTTCGGCCGGGCTGGCAACAAGCCGACGGCGGCGAGCCCAGCGCCGTAAACAATAGAAGGGCCACGAAAGCGGCCACGCCAATGCTGAAGAGGAATTTGCTCGACTTGCGTCTACCTGACAGGCGACAACAAGTCACCTGGTTTTGACTTTCTCCAAACAGACTGAATGTAGATGTTTCTGTTGTTGTTGTTGCTGTTTTCGTTTTTGTTCGACACAAGTTACGTGCTCGATGCCGTTGCAACTGTTTAGTTTGTTCTGTTGCTGTTGTTGCATTCGTCTCTGCACTTAACGACCTTTGCTTTGGTCTAATTGAGTTTGCTATTGCCACTGTTTGGTTGTCGTCGTCGTCGGCGGCGGCGGCAATTTGATGGGCGGCCGGCGCTTCGTCTTTGTGATGCTCCGGCCGATCGACGCTGGCAAAGCCTTTCGTCTCGGCCGTTCCGCTATCAGACCACCCAACTCTGCCGCCGCCGCCGCCGCTAAAATCAACAAGTCTACTTCTACTTTACTCGGCGCCGGCGACGCCACTCGAACTGGATCGACGACTGCATCGTCCGGATTGTCTGCTCGATGCCGACGATAATACTGAAGATGATTTGATATGCTCAATGTTTTGATTTGTTTCGCTTGCTTTGTTTGTTTTCTTGTTGTTGTTGTGGTTGTAGTTGCATTCACTTTGTGGCTTCAATTGGCTTAGTAGTTGTGGTTGTTGTATTGTTTGCGCAACAATTAGACGAACAGGCCGACTGAGTTGCTCGTCGGCCGATGACTGCGCCAGTGACGGCGATTGCGACTCCGGGCCAGCTGGCCGCCCACCTCATTAGGGCCTCTTCTCGTGGTCTTGGCCCTCGTCCGGCCCCATCTCTTCTCTTCTCTGCATTTGCTCTGTCTCTTCCTAACTGATTAATTAGCAACGGCCACGACTACCAGACAGATGCTGATGTTGCAGTTAGTATTCTTCCATATTTAGGTCTGTCCAGCTGCGCGACAATGGAAAGACAAAGTTCTTGGTCACTTTCTTTCTCTCTTGCGAGTTTCTCGCCGGCTAATCTGATTGAACTGGAACGCCGACAGTCGACTTTTTCTGTTGATGTTTCGAGCGCAACTATTATAAGACCTAATTTCCCGAGTGCCTCAGTTGGCTGCTTCCCATTGAAGATGGAGAAGACAATGAGAGATGTTGTTGTCGTTGTCGTTGTTTTACTTGTCTTACGCCCACTGGAAACTTCTCCGGCAGCGCCCAAGGCAACAGTCGAGTGGTTGACGACGACGACGACGACGACGACGACTGAAAAGACAAAGCAATTTGACGAGTCTTGTTGAGCGCGTAACTCTTCTCGCCGAGATGTAGCTGTTTGACGTTCCTCTACCTCGCAAGCAAACTCATCAGATGTACGCCTTTGTGTTCCTATTCAATGAAAGCCGACGAGGTTCAAGATCAGAGAGGTAGAACACGCGTTCCTCGCGGAGATGAGAGTCTCTTCCTGTGGGGCCGATATTTAAATGAGATCATACAAAGACTGACGAAGCTAATTAAACTGCTCAGCTCGCCCGTCGTTGGCTATGTTGTTGGAGGGGCGGCTCTGCTCCGGCGACTTCTATTGCGGGTCGACTTTGGAGGCCGCGCGAAAGGCTGTCACTGCTGTTGTTGTTGTTTGCTGCTGTCTCGCGAGTTTGGGCGCCCAATAATTACGCCGATGTGTGTGTGAATGTTTAGATTGGCTTGGAGTTGTGCAATTTGTTTGCTGTTGTCTTGTCGGCTTGGATCGATTTGATTTGATTTGACGTGATGGGATGCGATGGGATGGGATGCGATGCGATGATGAGTCTTTGCTTGCCGGCTTGTTCGACGAGCTTCAGCTTGTCGTTGTTCTTGTCAGTCGGACTTCAAACTGGCTTCCTAATTGTATCTCTTTCCCGCCGACTTGCAGGCTGCATGGCTTCATGGTCTCTCTCCCCGGCGGGCGCCCAAATGCGATGATAATCTACAACAAGAGCCGCCACCGCAACTGCCACTGCCGCCAGGCTCACAACTCAATCCCGACGTGGAAAGTAAACACGAAAAATGCGGCGCCAAGCTCGTCGTAGAGAGTGGCCCCGTGTATGTGTTGTGTCTATGTGATTTCTCTCGACTTTAGTGCATGCAACTGAACTGAACTGAAAGCCGACTGGAGGCGAGTTGTTGTTGTTGTTGTCGTCGACGTCGTTGTTGTGACTTGCAAACATTGCCCTGAGCCGGCTCCGTCAGCATGCGCACCGTACCGCCGCCACCACCTCTGCCTCTGCCTGTGTCTTCCGTCGCCCTCTGTCGGCCGCCCCCTCCGGTCGGCCGCCACTGCCGCCCCTCGCCGAGCCGAGCCGCCAACTTGAAGGCCAAACTTCTTCTGCTGTGGCCGGCCGAATGGGGGCCGCCCATGCGCACTCTCGCCCGGCCCGGCTCGGCTCGGCTCGGCCCCAATCCAGGCCGCCTCGCATGCAAATTCCAATCTCAACCTTGGCGCCACTTCCGCACGGCCTCTATCCGACTTGGCTGGGCCCTACTCGACCGGAAGGCCTTCGCGAGTCAACTGCACAGAATGAGCGCGCAATCCGGCAGATGACGTAACTCGACACGACCACCAAGCTCCATTTAACGGGCGAATGCTCTCGCTAGTTCGAGGCTGTTGTTGTTTTGTATTTATTTGCAGTTGACGTGCAGTTATGAGTTGAAACAATCAACCAAATTATAATGTTTGCCGCTAAGTCCGGCCAGTTAGATGGATGGAAGTTGGGCAAACAAACGAGATGATCTGCTTTTCGGGCGCCAACAGGCAAATGATGGGCACGAGAAGGAGGAGGAATTAGATTCTCGTCTGTTGTGTTTTCTATGCTGCTGTCCTAGTAAGTAAGTACTGTATTTACACTTACTCACTCACTCACGTCGCCGATGGATGCGGCTCTGGATGATTATGATGAAAAGTAAAGTTATTTTATGACTTCTATCTGGTCGTGGCCGTCCTCGTCCTCTCGCCCTCGCCCAAGTCGTCATAGTCGTCATCATCGTCGCCGCCATAGCAGCTTCATTAAAGCCGCCGAGTTGCATCGCCGGCTCGAATGGCAGCTCGAGCCGACTAAATGGCGCCGGCATTCGCATGGCTTCCACTTGTAATTGAAACTAATACTCATCGGCGCAAATTCAGCCGAACTGTCGAGCCGCCGGCCGGAATTGACTGTTGAGTTGCTCATCGTCGTCCTGATCGTCGTCGTCGTCGGCCAGACCCCAAAGCAGCGCGTTGGCTGCAAACATCCATCGCCTGAAACCCGCCGGCAGAGGCGCAAAATTTATCGGCCATACATCACAGGCTGCCTGTCTCTCCATCTTTCAACTGCATTTGATGTCCGAATTGGCCTTGCGTCGACTTATTAGCCGGCCAAAGCAAACCTTAGCGGACTCTTTCGCTTGTTCGCCTGTTCAGCCTCATCGCCAGCCTCCACTGCATCTCTTGCATGTGCATCTGCAAACTCCGGCGCCAGTTTTATCTGCTCGGCCGGCCACAACGCAAACAACATCCATCTGCATCCCAAGCCCTGGCCTGTTGATTATCTCGCGCCAGGTGCACCAGCATCAGCATGCAAAGGCCGAACAGGTGGCCAGGACTCGTCTCTCGCTCTGCAGCCGCTCGAAACTCTATGGAATTCCTCTTGAATCTTCTTCTCGGTCTTTTCCAGCCTCGTCGTCGTCGTCTCTTCGGCCGGCTGGGCGCCAAAATTCAATTGAGTTGCATCGCGGAGAGACTTTTGATGGACTTGGAGGCTCTACTGGCCGTTGTTTTAACTTTTCTCGCTGCTCTCGTCGGCCGCCCGAAACATCAATCAAGTGGAGCCGTCGGGCCAGATTGGAATCACTGCAAGTCTTCTTCTTGTTCGTGTCTATTGGACATGAGACAGGAAATACAGACGCCATCCAGACGAGATTCAATCAAACTGTTGCGGTCGCGAGGCGTCCACCTCCGGCCGGAGCTGATAATTGCGCAAAAGTCGCGGAAACAATTGAACTTGGCCCTTCGTCTTGTTGGTCAAGTTAATTTACGACGAAACAAGAGAATAGTCGTCTCGTGTAATTCGAAGACGAAGACAACAACGACGACGACGGCCACCACTAACTCGAATGGAGGAGGCCGGCGCGTTTTGTTTGTTTGGACGAGGCCTCTCAAGTGTCTCGTCCGCCCCCGTCGAGTTCGCGCCACTGCCGCCAGCGACCTGGCCAGAGATGTGTGTGGAGGCGACAGCCGCCAGATGCCATCGACTACAACACAATGCGGACGTCCAGGTTGATTAATATAACAAGTGGCCACCAAACGAACCATCTCCAAGCGAGTCTTCCTCCTCTGCCTCCTCCTCCGGCTGAAGTTCATCTCAACAGTCGATGATGTTGAAGATTCGCCTTTGAGTGAGAGGAAATGACGCCAACATGAGGCGTCTCTTGTTGTTTGCACTTGGCCTCTCCACCATCTGCAAGTTTAGATTGAATTTATAATCAAGAAGTCGACTCCTCTCTGTGTGTATTTGCATCATCTCGAGCATCTTCGCGACCAACAACAGAAAATTCAGTTGCTGCCTCTCATTTCCGGTCGTTAAGGCGCCAACCAACGCTGAAACTCGAACATTTATATAACAACAACAATGAGATGTTCTTCTCTCGCCGTTGGCCTCGTTTGTTCTGCTTCTCTCGCAACTTCGAATTCATCAAGTGGTTGCTGGCTCGATGCTCGTTTGGATTAAGCAAAATCATTGTCGTTTCGGCGCCAACCAGAAGGCAATGCATGTTGATATTTGAGGAGTCGCCGTCGTCGACATTTGGCGCGCCGACAATGCAAGTCATTGGCCGAAAACTAATCGCATTACATTTAATGGTCTGTTAGCGTAGTTCTTTTCCATGTTATTGCTGTTCTTGCAGTCGACTGAACTTCTACGGCCACTGGAGGAGGCCAATCGGCAACTTTATATGTATTAGCAAATTATCGGCTCTCTTTCAATCTTGCGAGTGGCCAGAAACAGCAAAACTCTCGCTTGTCGGCCCCGAAAAGGTGTCGAATGTCGAGCGGCGCCGGCCAGGTGAACGCTGCGAGTCAATAAATTAGCCCAAAGCCGTCTTGGGCCGGCAAACGAAGCACAGCCGGCCAGTCCGTCCCCTCGTCGACTTGACTGGACTAAACTGGACTTTCCGCCTGTGTTCGGCCGCCCCAAATGAGCCCTTCTGGCGGTCGTCGTCGTCCATCGACATATGTCACCAGGCCAGGCTTTGCATCACTCCGAGGCTGCTTTGCTTTCCGGCCAGAGATTAAGTCGATCTGTTTGCTCGCGGCCGTCCGACTGGCCGAAGTGGACGAGAAAGTCAAACAATGGTCGATGGTTTCGGGCCGTCGCGCGACCGAATGGCGGCCAGTTGGGGCCAAATTTGTCGTCGGCCGGCTGGACACTAGAACGAGCCGACGGCACACGAACGTCCACCCGAGAATGGGCTTGCATTTCCGTTGGCCGGCCACTCGGCGGGCTGACCTGCCTGCAACGTCGACCAGTGGACGCTCGCGGGCCACTCGTCCACGGCCGGCCCAACTTCGGCCTTGTACCTTCTAATTAAGCGCGCGGCCGAGCCCTCCAAACGGCCGTCAGTCTCATGCTGGGCCACGCCGACAGCCAAACACAAAGAGAGACCTCGAGGTTGTTTCATTCACTTACTTCTCGTCGTCGCATGACTTGGGCCAATTTCGAGGCCACCAAAGAGGAGGAGAAAGACTTGTGGTTGGAGCGACGGAGCAGAATCTCGCAGGTTGTTGTTGTTGTCGTCCTCGTCGTCGTCGTCGTCAATTCCAATCGAGTGTCGATGCAAATTGTCGTCTAAACTTCTCGCCGAGTGTGCAAGTCGACAACATAGTTTAGGTCTCTTTTCTTCCATTAAATCGGTGGTGGCGGCGGCAAAGAGCAACAAGTTGCCGGGTCTTTGTGTGTGGCAAAAGTCAATAGAGAAGGCGGCAGTTCCAGCAACAGCAACAACAAGGATAACAAGTTTCACGAGGCCAGAAGAAGTTTTATTGTCTTTGGGCTCTGCTCGGCCTGACTTGGCTTTGTTGGTGGCGCTCCGAGTGAATGCGAAATGTCGAGAAGAATTCCTCGTCGCCGTCGAGCATTTCTCGCCTCCAATTCTCTTGACTTTCCACCTCTCAGTCAGTGCAGGTCGCCATTAGAAACAACTCAGCCGCCGCCGACTGAGGCCAACCGAAGTCCGACGACCAAGACGAACACGACGACGACGACGTTGAGGGAGGAAAATATTGACTCGGCTCGTTTAATGTGCACCCAAAAGACATATGCAAATACGGCCAATTCAATTTGCTCCAGAATCTTGTCGTCCGCCAGCAATTCGGGCCTCAAAGCAAACGAAGAGCAGGCAAATTTACGAGCCCAAATTCCTGTGGCGCATTTGCCGCCGACGAATGGAGTTTTAAGTATTTTGTTTGCTGTTGATGATGCTGGCCAACTGCAATGTCGAACTGGCAGATGCAGAAGAAGAATAATGATGTTGGTGGCGCGCAAAACAGGTAGCAGCAAATTAATATTCTGCTAGCTGATTAGCTTGCTTTGCATAACAACAGCGCCTGACAAAGAGAAAGATACAGACGAGGAAGATGGCGATGATGTTAAATAAGAGATTAAAGAGGATTATTTATGATGATCAGAGGCAGGCAGGCAGCCAGCCAACTGTTGGCCAGCTCAGTCTGTTTGTGTTGCTGTCGAACATTGAACGTAGATAGAGGTTGCAATCAACAGGTGCTCGTCGGTTACGTGAGAGTCGACTCGAGTTCGAGTCTGCTGGCCTTGCGCTTCCTCGGCTTGTGGGTCATCCAAAAATGTCTATTGATTAATCAGGTAGAGATACTTTTAGCTGATAAATGAGATGAAATTGATTGGCAGCCGGCACACCCAAAGCAGCCACGACGAGGCCGATTAATTCATCTGCTCGGCGCCTGATTGTTTTGTCATGCCCAGATTAGCAGCTACAAGTTGCACAAGTCAGTTCACCTGTGCACTTTCGGGCGCCTCCTAATCGCGTTAATAAGTGCACTGTATTGAGACGCGATTGTTCTTTGTTCTCTCCATCTCGGCGTCTCTGCCGATAATCGCTGGCCATCATTCACGTCTCGCTGATTGAAGCGGCCGCCGATGTTGGTTGACCAGTGCCAAGCCAATTCCATGCCAATTCCTAGGGACCATCGATTTAATCTCTCTAATTTCAACCTGTGAGATGCATCTCTCTCACTCTCAGGTAAGTTCACCTGTGAGCAGAGAAAGAAGACGAGCGCCGGAAGCAGGTGAAGCGAAAGAAGTGGACGACTTGGGCAGCTGCAAACGACTTGTCCAGTCCAACTGCGGGCCCACTAACCAAGAGACAAATCGGACGCTTGATCGAGGCCAGTTCATGCATTCATGGCATCCTCCAGCGCCTTCACGACCGCCGCCGCCGCCGCCGACGGCCCAAAGCAGCTACCGGAATTCCCAGTTGAAGTCCACTAGCCAGCAACTACAAGGAGAAACAATCGTTAAACGAACTGCAATTAAGTGCAATCGAATGTGTCCTATCGATGGGTTTGACTGGACTTCAATGGACTTGAATGGCCAGCAAAGAAGACGACTAACTCGGCCACTGAATGAGCTTAATGAGCAACTAATCGAGCCTAACTCGAGGGCAACTCGAAACCAACTTCAACTTGCTCGAGCTAATAATTTAAATGCGGGCATTCGAGATAATAATTCCAAATGAGAGACAGCAAATGAGACCAAAACAACTTAATTCACGACAACGAACTTCCTCACTCTTCTGCTCGGCCAGTTCGAATGTTGATTACAAGCCGAAGAGAAGTTGCACAACAAAACTGTTTGTTGTGTTGTTCTTCCAACTTCTCCATGCAAATCGATCATCCAACTCGTGACGGCCGATGCCCGCCTGAGATTGGCCACTCCAAAGTGACCAGTCAAGTAGGCCTGTCGCTATCTCTGACTCTGTTTTGGGAACCAAACGAAGCGAGAGAAGTCGGCCGACCAGTTTCGGAGGTTCGGCCAACAAAGTTCCAGCCACCAAAGACAGAAAAACTTGTCGTCCAGCGAATGTCTTTCGTTGCCTTAATTAAGTTGTTGTGCAAACAATTTTTAATTAGTTGCAAGTGGTGGCCACCCCAATCAAGCGCAACTCTCTCTCTCTCTCTCTCTCTCTCTCTCTCTCTCTCTCTCTCTCTCTCTCTAGTCGGCCGCAAATTTGCCATAGAAGACGGTGGGCAGGCGCCAATTGCACTTTTAATTACTTCAACTCCTTCCAGGTGAGAATAGGAGGAAGCCTGAGAGGCTGGCCTATTGGATTGGCCGGCAATTAAATGCGGCCAACTGCAAACTGTAAGTGATGAGCCTAATTAAACTCAAAACAAGTGCGTCCTCTCTCAGGTGGTTGGTGTCGTTGTTTGCGATCAACTAAGACTGATTAATTAGCTAGAAACTGACTGTTGAAAGCCACCATCGAGCTGACTTGCAGACGGACTGTTTCCTTTATCAAAAATGATGTCCATTCGATTGTCTGCGTCCAGTGAGTTGAAAGCCTCTTTTGCAGGTTCAATGAGACCATAGAAACTGTGAACTGTTTGTTTGGTTGCCGCCGAGAGTCCACATTGAAACTTGTAACTGATAAAGCGGACACGAACACAACAAAGACGCCGAAAGGTGGAAATTCGAGCACGAAATTGAGGCCAAAAGAGAAGCAGCTAATTCAGACTTCATCGGGCGATGTTGTTCGAGTGGATCAAATTGCAATTAGTTGTGTGTTGTTGCTGTTATTATTATTATTATGTTGCTCGAATTGCTTTGTATCAAATTGGAAATGACTGGAATGGACGATTATTATGCAACTGAAGCGGCGGCGGCGGCGGCAAATGAACAGATTGGAATTGTGTATCGGAAAGTAAAACAGAATGCAAATGAGATTGGCCTCTCGTCTGCTCGTCCATCTCGGCCTGACTGAAGGCACATCACAAGCCGACAACTAATAAGGTTGCATTCCAGAGGAGAGGCAACTCAATTGGGGGCCACCTGTTGCCTCTGTTCCAATGGCTATTTACAGGCCTTCAGCTCTCGCCCACAAAGGCCGTCGTTTTCCATGCCGCCTCTGCAATCCTCCTCATAAGTCTGGAGTTGGTTCCAGCGTCTCCTCCTTCGTCGGCGCCGATTATTTGCCGGAATTGACAGCTGCGCGTCTTTGGAGTTTTGCAAGTTTTAGAAAGTATTCGTTTTCGGTGTTTTTGTTTTGGGTGCGCCTGAATTGATTGCAATTTTCGTCGGTTAGTTTGTCGGATGGTGAAAGGAAGTTAATTTCATGGTGGCTGGTGCGAAACGTGAGAGATCATCAAGTGGCCGGTGCAGTCGATGTGTCGTCCAAGCGGCAAGAATTGGGCCGAGCCAAACAACAACATCAACTAGCATTCATAAGATTGCGTCATGCAAAACAAACTAACCTCTGAAGGCCTGGAAGGAGGCCGAACTTTCGCTGGGCTGCCTCAGACTGGACACCACCTCGTAGAAGCGATGATTGTTCACCTGAATGGAGCTGTCGCGGACGTCGAAGCCGTCTGGTGGTGGCCGCCGACGAGGATCTGGCCGCCGAAGAGATGGACGAGACGAGCTGCTTGTTGTTGTTATGTCTTCCGTTCTGTTGCTGTACATCTACTTGTTCTTGTCTTCTCTGGCCGTCCCTAATTTGATTGACGACGGACGCCACAGACGTCTTGTTATTGTTTATTGGCAGCTGGACGGCCGGCATTGGCACGAAACTCCTGTGCTGGACATTGGCCGCCTCGGACATCGATGAGACGCTCGAACCCACCAAAATCTTGGCCATCAAATGGCCGGCCGCCGTGCCCGATGACAGCGGCCGCGCCGGCTCCCTCAACATGTAGGGCGCCGGCCGGTGGTTGCTGGGCAGCAACGAGGCGCCTGCCGAGTGGCCAGTCGGCTCCTCTGCCCGTTGCTGGGCCTCAATGAATCGGTCACGTTGCTCCAGCAGGGCCACCAGCTCAGGTGAGTTCGCGTACCTGGCGGCCGAAGTGGCGAAGGCCCCACCAGGGCCGGTGGCCCCTGCTGGTCACTGCCGCCACCGCCGCCACTTGCCGACAGAGACGGGGCGGCCAGCTTGTGGGGCGACAGGCGAGCCGAGTTGGCCGCCCCAGAGCGCTGGACGGCCGGATTGACGCTCGACAGGGCGAACGGATTGAACTGGTCCACCGGAGAGGGCCGTCACCGAATTGATAAAGTCCAAGTTGATGGTATTGGCCGGCCCAGTTTGCACCTTCGGCCTGTTCTCGCCATCCCCAGTTTGCTTACTGTTGTTGTTGTTGTTGTTCTTGGATTGTTCCAGGTGTCCTACATCAGACCGACTAGATTCAGGTGGCCGCTGATGAGATGGAGGCAAATCGGGCGCCCTCTGCGGCTTCGAACTGAGGCTATTGGATTTGTCCAGTCCAGGCGATGTGTCAATGGAGCTGGCCGACAGAATCTGCTTGGCCGTAGATGGTTCATCTCCACCTGTGGATTTAATTGCATCAGTTGACACCTCCACGCGAGATGAGCTAATCGATGGCCAAGACTTGATTTGCTTTGCGAGTTCACTTGACGAGTTGCCGACTACCGCCTGTCTGGTTGGCTGTTGATGGGCAGTGGATGTCTTGTTAGCAGTTGTCTGGCTGTTGGTTGGCGTTGAGCTGACGGAAGTTGTTTCGTTCAAATCATTCTGACGTCTGGAACGAGAATAATCGCGCTGATTGGCGCCGTTAATTTGGTGCAACAGTTTGCCCTCAGGCTGGTCGTCGTATTTCACCTGAGAGTTGAGCTCGGCCAGCGAATGGGCCTCGAGCGAGCTCCGCTGCCTCGACACCGGCACTGGGGATGTGATATTGGCAGCCGAAGGTGCAGATGAAGTATGCATTGGCTTGTTACTGTTTGTTGGTTGTTGTTGTTGCTTGATTTGATCAGAAAGCAGTTGCTGGGCGCGCAATCGTTGCTGGAACTTCTCCAATTCGCTCACCTTCTCGGCCTGCAAACGAGCCCTCTGAGTGACCAAGCGCTGGGCCTCGAAGGCATCCTCTGTATTGATCTGGTTGCTTTCGGGAGCATTCGCGTGCGGCCGCCTTCGTGTGGCGGCTGTTCGGCGGTGGCGCCCTTCGACACGGGGCCGGTGCTGAGGCGGCGCGAGTCCACTTGTTGCTGCTGTGTGGCTCTCTCGTCCTCTCGCCGTTGCTTGTCCTTCCTGGCCGCCGGGCTGAGCTCACGGCCGACTCCACTCACGGCCACTGCCTGCTGTACCGAGGCCTGGACGGCCGACGAGCTCGCCGGTGAGCCGACACCTGTCGACGGAGGATGTTGGCCATCTGGGCTGGCGCCAAGCAAAGCCTCGACTCTTTTCATTCGAGTTGAGATGATTTGGTCGGCCAAATTGAAGCCACTTGACGACGAGAAGGATTTTTGGTCATCAAACGATGAAGAGCGTTGCAATCTGGGCGGCTGAGGTAGGCCGATCGACTGTTGCATCGTCCGGAGGTCGTTCATCAGCATACTCGTGCGTAGGTCCTCGGCCATAGTGCGGATACTGCGAACTTGGTGGTGGTTGTTGCTTGGCTGACCCTTCACTGGCCCGCTCGATGGCGCCGACTTGCTGCCGGCGGAGCTCTCCTGTTCAATGTCCTCATTGTTAGGCGGGAGATTTTGTTGCATATCTCGGATTGTTGTTGTTATTGTCGTTGGGCGGCGATGAAGAGGTGAATGTTGTTGTCGTGGGTCCAGTCGGTTCGTTGGGAGGCCGAGGCTCGTCTGGCGGTCTGGGCACCGAAGGAGTTAACGGGAGGAGGTGGTGGCGGCGACGATTGTCCAGTCCTGGCCGCCGAGTCCACTTCGACACTCTCGAACTGTTGCGGGTAGGCAGCGAACCCGACAGTCCGCCTCCCTTGACCTGTCCCAGGAGCTGAGCCATGCTCGCCATTGCTCAGATGATTAGGAATTGTGTCGTCCTGGTGATGTTGCCGGGAATCCCGCGTATGGGGCCTGCAAACGGGCATGCTGGTGGCCCTTCAAGCCGTCGGCTGGCGACGAGTACGACCTCGAGCTGGCCGGCTCTGGAGTTCCTGGCGAGGCTCTGCGTGAAGTGGGGCTGCGGGGGCGCCGGCCGCGACGACTTCTCCTGGTTGTTCTTGTCGTGCGGCTGATTGTTGTGGTAGTTCAGCTCGCGCCCGAAACCCGAACTGTAGCCAGTTCGGTGCTCTTTGCTTAGAGTTATCTTGTTCACGTCGTCCACCAATTGTTTGCTCGTGTGGTGCTCCTCTCGATGGTGGTGGTGCTCGCTGTGGCCGCCACCTGACGAGCCGGCCAACAAGTTCGGTGGCTGCAGAAGCTGCAACTGGCCACTCACAGGACTGGCCACCACTGGATTCGTTGGCGTCAGAGTGCCCAGGTGAGAGGCGTGCAGTGGCGATCGAAGGCCAACGCCGCCGAAGGAGCCACCTCGAGCTATGGCATTCAAGCGCGCCCAGATGGGGATGTTTCTAGCGCGCTCGAGCGACAAGTACGGCGAGTCTGGATGGAGGATGTGCTTGTTATCGTAGGTGAGTCTCTGTTAGACCCACTTGCTGGATCGTTGGACGCCACCCCAAATGGACGGTCGTAGGTGAGGACATTCGGCCCGAAGCGAGACGAGACGGGCGCGAACACACTCAAGCCGGGCCTCCTCGTCGGCTCTATCCCGAAGAATCTGGCTGGCGGAAGAGGCCCGTACGACGACGAGCTGGTCTGGTTCCATTGAGGCCCACCGAGAGGTTGACCGAATCTGCTGTTGTTGCTGCTCTGATCCTCGACTCCTTCCGTCCAAATTACTGCCGATAGACGATGAGAATCCAGAGCCAAATGAGTTGGCTGGTTGGTCCGGCCGCCGCTGCTGCTCCTGCTGTTGTTGTAGTTGTTATTTGTTGCTGTGGCAGAGACCTTATTCTGTCCCCGAATTGCTCGTTTCCAGCATCTCTCTGCGACTCTGCTCCAACTCTATCACTATTGTCGTTGTTGTTGTTCCCGGCTGACGATGATTGCAGATTGCTGGTGTCAAATCGGACACCTGCAGGCCCGAAGCTTGGCAGTAATTGGCCGCGTCTGGTTGCACTGTGGCTGTGCCGGTTAGGGTGGGCAAGTCGAGAGGCGGCGCTGGTGTGGGTCCGCATACGAGAAAGAGGAGAAGTTCCTGGCTGGAGTGCTCACGATGGAGCCGGGCGGCCGGGCGGCAGCCGGCCACTTCCACCTGTTGAGTAGTCCAGCTGGCCAGCGTTCAGGTTGGCCAAACCGAGCCAGCCACCACTCCCCAATTGGGAGGGGGACTGGTGGCGTCCAGTCCACTGGCCGACGAGTAGGTCACCCCGCGCCACCACCAGTGGATTGGCATTGATCACAACGTCGGCCGGGTTCTGGTTGGCAGTGCCCGCTCGCTGGTCCGAATGAAGGCCCGAAAGCCGCGGTCGTCGGCCACATAATCGACGTGCCGATAGATGCCATCGGGCAGGACATAGCCGTAGCTGCCCGTCAGGAACTTGCCGTCGCCCACCTCCTGGCGGTACTGTTCGGTCTGGCCATTGCGGCCCTTCACGTTGTAGGCGAACCTGTACGGTTGCAAAGGGTAGGCACTCTGGTCAAGAAACCAGGGGTCCTCGTTGCGCCGGCTGCCCGTCTGGCCGGTGGCGTTTGGAGGCTGACTGAGGGGTCCAGTCTGGGCGTCGTAGGGCGTCTGGCGTTTAGTCTGCATGCGGGCGATCTTGTGGCCAGTCCTGCTATCGACTCGCACCAGCTGCAGTCCAGAGGCGGCCGAGGCCACTGTCTGGCGGCCACCGTTGGTTGCATTGACACTTGTTGAGGATTGTCTGGGCTTTGCGGCCAACAAGGCGGCCACTTGGCCCACACGAATGTCGTCTTGTTTACGTTTGCGGTTCCAACGTGACGATGCTGGTTGTTCAACGAGGAGGGTGGCATGGCAGCTGGTTGGGCTTTCTTGGCGACCGAGGATGAGACTAAGGCGACCATAACGACGAAGATGGGCCAGCGAAGGCCTGGCCAGCCCTCGATTCGCATCCTGGATCTACTTGTTTCCCTCAATCTACTTGTTGTTGATAATTTGTGTTGTGATGTCTAATTGATTGTTGTTTCTGGCTTGTTCGTTGCAACTCTAGATGATACTAATGTTCCGGAGACTTCTTGGTTATTGTGTGACTGTGATTGTGTTGATTGAGTTGGCGATCGAGACAAATGAGCTCGACTGGACAGAGAGCAGTGCGAACAAGAGGCGAAATGTTTCCATGTTCGCACTTAATCATCTCGCTCTTGGGCTGTCGGATCACTTCCAAGCTTCGAGATCTGTCGCGTGTTTCAGAGTGTTTCTATGAAAGACTACTCCAAAGGCATACAATTAGATTTAAAACAGTTGGCTGCCCTAGGAGAGCCAAACAAACAGAGGAGGCGAAGGTAGTCCTTTTCCGGCCCATTTCAAAGAATTGCAATTAATTTAAACAGGTGCAGAGTAAGTAAACAGCCAAACAGACAGACAGACAGACAGTTTGGTTTTCATCTTTTGTTTGGCTCCTCGGCTTGGCTCGTGCAACTGCAAAAAGTGTCGCCAAATTGGGTGACTTTGCGCGTGTTTCCAGCGGAAAGATATTGCGATTGCCTTCTGGTATGGACGGAATTAGGCGGCGCTTAATTAATGGCGACTGGCCAGCCTTAAACGACTGTCTGGCTTCGTACTTCTGCTGTTGTTGTCCTGTCGAATAGTTGCACGCGACCTCCAGCCAATTGTTGTTGTTGTCGTCTGTTGTGTTTGGGCCACACCACAACAATATAATATTATAATATTGCAAAGATAATCTGGCGATTAAGCCCATCAAACACACAGGCAACATAAGACTAGGCCCTAACTTTGCTTTTGTGCTCGTCCGCGGGTGGACTACCGAAATTATCCAGTTGCCAGTTGAAGTCCACCTTTGAAAGTTGCATTATCATTGGGTTATTGTCATTATTATTATTATTATGTTTATTTGTTTGTTTGTGTCTATTTCAGGCTCCTCCACTTTGGTCTACTCTGCTGGCCAGCCAGTGGCTTATGGGCGGCAACAGTCGAGAGCGGGACGAGGAAGCCTACAGCCTCAGCCAGGCCGACCATGAAGAGTCGCGCTGGACGCCCGACAAACAAATGAATAGTCGCCCACAGGTAATTTGTATATGAATGGAGGAGGAGGAGGAGGAGAAGGCTGCTCTGTTTACAGTTGCATAAGTCCCCTTGGCTTCCGGCTTTCCCTTTCATTTGATGGCGTCACCAAGAGAGAAAGTGTTGATCCAACTAGGGCTGTGTCCAGTTGGCCTGTCAGAGGATACTCGCAAAACAATAGTAGGGCGCCCGACGATCACCTTGAAATGAGCCAGCCTTTAACATTCACTAGGCTCGCTTCCTCGCCGGCCACTTGTTGTTGTCATCGTCGTTGGTGTTTCCTGATTTAGTCTGGCGACGAGAATAGACTGGCTGTTGGGCCGGCTAACGAGTCAGTCGGAGACAACGAGATCATCCGACGAGAAAGAGTTGGCGTCCAACTGAATTGAGCCATTGCGTGACTTTTTCTTCGCCACTTAACAAGTGGCCGCCAGACACGCAACACTTGTTGAGCCACCTATCGCTTCTTTTCGTTCTCTCTGTATGACTCAAACTAACTGCAATAAAACAAACAAATAAGCAACAAGTGCATTTTATGATTCAGGCCCACTATTCATTCATTCATTTGTTGAATGTTGCTTTCGAGCGCCATTCTTCGTCTTTGCTTTCAATTGTCTCCCTTTCAGGTAGACCACAAAGTGACGACTGGTGAAATTTGAAGGTCGCTTAAAATGAGAAGTTAATTTGATTAAGTGGAGGTAGGCACAGTTTTGGAGGGAAGGAACTCGACAAAGTGTTAAACAAACACAGCCGCCAGCCGCCAGTCGATAGACGATAGACTACAGATAACGGGAACAAACTCCTCAAGTGGCATGAGGAGGAGAACTCAAATTGGAATCAATGTTTCTAGCAGACCAAAACCGAGACGGATACAACATGGAGACCTTCAGATGGCCAATGGATAGACGGCCGACGATGATTATTTGCAACATCGCGTCCAGTTTTACTGCAACCAGCAGCAGGTGAGATTGATTCTGGTGATGTTCTTGACACACGACAGCATTGAACAACCTCACGATCCATTAACTGTAAATCTGAGCTCTCTCTCTCTCTCTCTCACCTCTCTCTCTCTCTCTCTCTCTCTCTCTCTCTCTCTCTCTCTCTCTCTCTCTCTCTCTCTCTCTCTCTCTCTCTCTATCGTCGTTTGTGGTCAGCGACACCTCTCGTCGTCGTCGTAGTCGTCCTGTGCAATTAATATTGCGGGTATTGTCTTCTCGGCCGGGGGGAAGCCAGATTTGTGGGTGTTGATGATGAAACCTGTGTGGTGGAGTCCGAATGAGAAGTGGATTTGACTTGCAAAGGAGCTCCATCTTTCGCTTGACTTCCAGTCCAGGTGAAGCCGCGAGTCTCCCAGACGTGGCTCATGTCCTCACCTGCTCGATTGCCATAATCGCGTCTAACTTGGGCGTCTCAGGTTCGCCGGGCCTGAGACGTCCCTTTGCAGTCAGAGCGGCTGCCAAGGGTGCAATTGATTAGGCTGGGCGCGGTTGGCATCAAAGTGTTAAACATAATAACTAAACAAATCCCGACGAGGGAATACAACTAGAGAAGCCTTTAAGAGGGACTATCCATTGACAAATCACTTGACGAATTGCAAGCCAACTGGGCAGATCACAATAATTCCATTCGATTCACTGGCAACTTTTAATTTGAGGAGAATAAACAATCCAATAAAAGAGCCCAACCAAAGAGATAGACAATGAATAAGCCTCGAAGAGGTAAAACTAAAACTAAACCCAAGAAGGCTGATAAAGATTGAGGCAACGAATGTCTCCTCAAGGAGACAAAACTAAACCGAGAGTTGAGAGAACAACAAGTGTCGAGGCAAGCGCATACTCTCGCCGCTCCTTCTTCGAGTGATAATAAAAGATTGGTTAAGCAAACAAGAAGTTACGCAATCCAAGTTAGGATACAGCAACAAATTGATTCAATTTCACAAGAACTAGAGAGAACATCGACAAGCAAATCTCGGCAGTTCTACTTTCTCTTTCGCAAATTGCATTCATGAATGCAACTTGTATGAGTGTACGAGCATTGAAAGTAATTTGATTGCGAGTTTCAGTCATCCAAATTACGTCCATTAAATAACTAAAAACTTCCAATCATCAATTAGCGACGACCAGAGAAGTGATCAAATCCATCATCGTCATCCTCATCCTCATCTTATAAGCGACCAAATCAATCTCAATTAGTTATGGGACTCAATTTATTGTTTCTTAGTATCCTTTTCGCCTTAGGTGGGTTCACTTGCCAGTCGGTGATTAGCGGCGAGCCAGGCCTTCTTCTCGGAGCTTATACGACGTCAACAGGTTAGTTCTATTGATTAATTGCAGCAGCGAAGGCGGCAGCAGCAGCAGCAACAACAACAGGATAATTATCATTACCTCTCAGAGACTCTAATCAATCAAATGAGAGACGATCCTAACAAACACGTACACTACCTACTCGTATTGAACCCCATACAACCTCGATGAGCCAGCAACTACACGAAGCCAGCTGGTTGAGCGCTGCTGTCAGGTGGGCCGCGAGAGAGGGCAATCGAGGAGTCAGAGGTTCAAGTGCAAACTGGGCGCTGCTCGCGAGGCTCCTAATTGGGACGCCGCAACAGGTGGTCGGCATGAACCACCTGCAACAGTCGGGCAGGAGGCAGCTGATGCTGGCGGCCGAGGCGCTGCTCGAGAGGGACCCGACCTTCGGGGCCAGTGCGAGCTGGTGCTCGAGTCCTGCTGCCTGGCCCACCATCGCTCGAGGAACTGCGACTCAGGTAAACAATTGGCCAAGTCGGGCGTCGCTTGTATGGACGTGGAGCTGAGTAGGGAGGCCAGCGTGGCCACTGGAGTCCTTCAACGACTGCTGCATGGCCTGCAGTCTGGGCACTCTGGCCGCCACGACGGCGCCAAAAACGAGTCGTCCAGCCAGACGGCAACACAACAGAGCCTCGCCGCCGCCAGATGCAAGCTGAGGTCGCCGCTCGCCTCATCGCTCGAGGCCCACCCACGAGCAGACCTACATTGAGTGTTGCCAGGAGAATCTGCCCAGACTGTTGAGTCCACTACTAGGAATCAGGTAAGTTTGTAACTTATTATGAAAGCAAAAGATGACCCGAGCATTGAGTGCCAATGACAAGCAAGTAAACAGCGCAGACTCCACCTGGGCGCCCAAATCAACTGCAATCTGGCGAATGGCTGCTCGCAGCGCTGCCTTCCAGTCTGGCTCTGCTGGATCCTAGCAACCAGACAGCCTATTGAACAGGACCGCTGCGATTGCTTCTCCGGCTTCAAAGAAGCTGGCCCCCCGATGGCCTCCCTGTCTGGACATCAACGAATGCAAGCCTCAACCTGCACACCTGCAACCAGCAATCCGAAGTCTGTGACAACACGCGCGGAGGCTTCAGATGTTTGGCTTGTTCCATCGTCGCAAATGGCGACAATTATCACAATGTAGTGACGGCCAATCTGTCGTCGTCGTCGTTGTTATCGTCCACAACATCTCCTCCTGTCGTCTCGAACTATTATCAACCCGAACGAGAGGCGCCGACACCAGCACCGGCCAGCGATCAGGTGGAGGCCAGCATCGAGGCCGCGTTGGGCGGCCGAGACCAGACAGGTGAGCCCTTCGCCCCGCTTCCGGCTGTGTCCGCCTGGAGTTCGCTGGATCACGAAAGAGAATCGATGCCAACATGTGGCTGTCTAGCGGAGACCGGCTAGTCACTACTCATCCAGTGGTGTTTGCAGACGGCCTCTCATGTTAGATGACTACCACTAGTTCCGGGCTGATGTCTGCGGCTCACAATCCACGTTTGATAATCCTCATGGTTGTCGTCATTGAACTACAACTCTGTTTAGATACATATTGACAAGTTTGCGGCCAATTTGTTGGCCAGAACTGCCGAGAGTTTCGAGCTCGAGAGAAGACAACTAACTTACAAAGGGTCGATAGTTGTAATAAATATACAATGTCTGCAACAACTTGGCCATTCATTATTTGTTATTATTATATTCAACTTAACCACCTGTCTCTCTGATAATGAATCACAGCCAAACTGGGTTTTACTTGAATAGTAACAATGAGCCGAGATTAGTCGTGTCAAAATGAGCCGACCTGTCCCAATTGCAGAGTTGGTCGACCTGGCGCCAATTCTGTCAAGAGAGACAAGAGAGAAGCAAAGCCCAAAGGCAATTGTTTGGAAATTGGAAATCATCTCGATCAGACTGTCAACGGTCGTTTGAATGTTTGCTGAAGTAGTGGTCGAAATGAGAAACTTGGGAGTTTGTTTTGCTTTTGCTTTGAGCCACTTGTTGTTGTTGATGATCGACTTGCTCTCATTTGTAGCGACTTCCTCCTGACTCGTTCTGTCCACACGCGATTAGACAGCTCAAAGCTCGCCTGAGCGACCACCTGCAACTAGAGGTCAACCTCCAGCTGGTTGTTATTGATATTGTTTCAGTTTGAGAGTTGCGTATTGAGTGATTAATTCAAGTTCAAGACTCGGCATTGGGAAAGAGAAACCGATACTAACAATAGATAAAATCAATAACGAAGACACCTACAAGTGGAGCCCAATAAGGATATCTACCACTAGCAGAGGCCGACGAATCAAAGTTCAAAGTTGCACACGGCCGAGACGCCAACATTAATACAACCAACCAACACAGCCTTTCGTCGATGGTCAATCGAATGGGCCCAGAGTATGGCAACAAAATGGAGCCAACGACTATCAAGCAGCAACATGTTTCTGCTGTTAAAGGTGTTCGTTGGCCGCCAATGTCTCGAGTGGGCCGTTTAAACTGGATTCACCTGACGCCAACTGGCCAGATAGCGAACCCCGGCGCATAGTATGAACCAACCTCGATATAGCTTCGATTGATGGTACAAAGGAAGGCCAGTAAAGAGATCAGATTGGCCAGAAACATTAGCATTCCTGGCTTTGCGCGGTGTAAGTTACCAGCATGAGGCTGACCAGGCGAGATTGCCAGGCGGCCTCATCTCTACCTACCCGTCGCGGTAGACAGACCGCCACTTCTACTGGCGACTGACCTAACACGGACTGTCGACCAACGATGACAACTAACATAAACTACTACTACATTCGACGACCACAACAACAACAACAACAACAAACACTCAACGACCATACAAATGGCAGGTGCAATTTAACACAGATCGGCCGGCATCACATAGTAATCGCTCCCTGCAAACACCCGATCAACACGGGCGCCTCTTTGTTCTGATTCACGTGGCGAGCCATCAGAAGGGCACTAAGGATGACGTCGAGACAGGTAGAACGTCCGCCACCAAGCTGGCCAACGCTGAGTTTCGCCAGTGGCTGCTCGGGCGATTAATGGCACATTCGGGGGCCCAGATGTTGGCCAAGGTGCAACAGTTGGCCAGGTCGAACATTTTCTCAAAGAACAGGCACAGTGGTCGATGTCAGCGAATACTTGGCCCGTACTTCCTCCTAATAGGGTCCTCCAACATATCTGCCGTGTCCAAAATTTGGTTCCTTCTGATGGGGTGGTCTAACATAGCTTTCGTTTCCGAAAATTGGTTCCTCCTGATTGGCTCGTCCAACATACTCGCCTTGTGTCTCCACATACTTCCAACCTGGGTTGTGAAACAATCGCCGGTATTCCTCGGGTTCTCCATACATAGCCTCAGGTCCTCTTCTCCAAGATCCATACCTCGATGCAGCCCAGGTTGTGTCAGTGCATACAAGTGCCACAATAATTGCCAGCAAATGGCAGACCCATCTGGATGATCGCATGATTCTTGAGCTGTTTTGTTCTAGATACAATTTATTTTATTAAGGAATCAATCGATCACATCGACAATTATTGAATATATTCAGAACAATATCAATTGAAGTGGAGCAGCTAATTTCACACTAATCACAGCTTCACCGTATCCAAACCTTCAAATTTAACATCATATACAATAATTTTCATAGCACATTCGTTCATGTAATTGATCCACTCGCTGATACCCTTTGAAAACTTGTTGGAGCTAATGGGGTGTTCCTGAAACTCCACTTGAATCACGAACAGCCTCCGACTCCAGGACAGCCATCTGCACTGCTGTTTGTAATGAAGATTATTTCAAGGTGGATGTTTGTTGTGTCTAACTGATCAATTATATGCCTCAATAGCTTTAAATCTAAATTTCACCCCAGAACCTCCTCGAGATAACAGGTCGCATGGTGACGGAGACCAAATTGATTCTCCCATAGGCTAACGCATTTAGTGTGTCAGTCCCTATCACTTTGCCTCTTGCAATCTCTTGAGTCCAAGCTTGGTGATTGAGCATTCAATCGAACTATATTGTACCGAGTAATTGATATGAACAAAACATACAATATAGGAAATTTATGTTGCTGTAAACCTTTAATCATTGGCTGATAAGTCTTAATGATCCAACTAGATGATACAAATGAATATCATTTGGTACCAACGTTTTTTGCTGATTCTATCATTGATACGTCACATATTTATCCGAGAACGAAACTCATGAAATTGAAATTTTGTTGTTAATCTCTGAATTAAACAATATTAAGCTCAAGTTGACTCCGATTATCCTGTTGGCGGGACATTGATGGGACATCATCTTGTTACAATTAGCGCTCGATTGGCTGTTTTCATTCACTTACATGGTAATCAATATTAGAGGTTTGCCTATCTGGATGTTTCCATTATTACATCATCTCTTAATCGTCGTAATTCTAATGCCTGACTGCTTGTATTCGTTTTGTTACAATTATAAGGATTGTTTCAATCTCTAGCAAATTGTTAGTATGGACTCTGTGTGTTTCTATAAGGCACATATAGCTGGTTCTTGGTCATTATCACGAAGTAGGTTTTTCTATCTCCATCATTTGTGCCTGAATACTTCAAGGCACAAGAGATGAAGAGATAGATAACAATAGACAGAGACATGTTCATCTGTGTCAACAATCCTATCCGGATCGATTGTGACACTAGCAATGATTTTTATTGCTATTTCTCGAGATTAACATTTATAATTGAATATAATTGAAGAATATGATATTGTTGACCCTGTTCACATAGTGTTGGTGTTCCTGATGGCGCTTCAGACAGAGCTGTTGATCCATTCGAGGTATTCCGGAGATGTCAACGTATTTATGATCGCATAAAGGATGGTTGCATTCTCCTATACAGTTCGTTCCAGAGACGATTCCGATCAATTTGTAACCGTTGCCTCCATCAGGCTTGAAGACCGGGCTTCCCGAGTCCCCACGGCAAGGTCCCGCCCTATTTTGTTGAGAGCAAAAAATTCCTTTTTCTGGGCAACCTGCAACCAGTGACAGATATGGTCGCTTTCTTCAAATAATCTGAATGGGGTCCATGAAAATAATCACTACCCCAGCCAGTCACGATAAGTTCGCCTTGGACATTTTGAGATTCTCTTGGTAACTTTATTGGGAGATTGAGCCACGTCTGATTTGAGTTTCGCTTGATAGGATCTACGAAAAAAATTGCCAGATTGGTTGTTGGGTGGTTCAATATACGCCTTATACTCAGGAGTAAGCTCGCCATCCGCCGCAATTCTATTGTGATCACCAAGTTTAACTTGCATCCCCTTCAAGTCAAATCTGTTTTGCCAATAATTTATACGTAGTTAGTTTGAGTAAATCATAGGCAGATGTTCTGAATTATAAATAAACAAACAATCACTCACATGACTTACCTGGAACAATCATTAGATGTCAAGATACGATGATCATCGATGAGGACTCCACCGCAGATATAATCTCCCCGAGAGTAAACACCCACATGAAATGGAAATTCTCCGGGACCGGTGGAATTACCTCCTGAAATCCTTTGGTTTGCCAAACCTACTAATCTCCTCCTTGGAGGCTCCGGCCAGTCCGGAACCATCTTCCTGACACTGGTCGCCTTCACCTGTTGAGATGGTGGATGGTGATAATCGTGCGTCCGCTTTGCTCATATAGAACATGATCAAAATGATCAAGCCCGCCGAGAGCAAGCGGACACAGGACACCTGGCCCAGCGACAACTTGACTGCCTTGATTAGCTTCCATGAGGACGATGTTTGATGTTTGAATTGATGATTGTGGATGTGAGATTTGGAGTGTTATTGAGAGTTGGTTGATATGGATTGGGTCATTGAGATGATTATGTTGGTTTTATGTTTGTTGATTTGCTTCAAGTTGTTGAATGAATCAACAAGTAGAATTGGGTGGCTTTTTATAGTCGCTAGGATTAGCGATGGCAAGGCTGCTCATGTACTCCTCACCTGGCTTCCATTGTGCCTCCTAACTGCCCCTCCTCCTCCTCCTCCTCGCCACATTGATTACTAATAGAGAAGACCAGATAGCCTGCATTTGCTCACAATCAAAGGTCCCTAAGTGCTTCACTCGATGCTAATAGCATTAGTCTAAACACTAGCCGTAAATCTGAATTGCAGCTCTTTCAAATAAAGCGCTATCACCCAATGCGCACAACGCGCCCGAAATTCTTCCGCCACCTTCGCCGCATGCTGCTCGTTGTCGCAATTATTCTTATCATCATTATTAAATATATTCATTGACGAAGTTATTTTTAAAAATAGGCATTCACAAAGTTATTATTAAATATATTCATCCACAAAGTTATATGATGTCAAAGATGTTGGAACAATTAGATAAATATTTCGAAGACAATACCTTCCTGACGGACCACCGTTTGAGTGTGTGGCTGACCTGGCAACTCGTCACAACACTTAAGCAGTCTGGCATTAAGACCGATGGATACAAGAGCCTCACCCGGTATATCAATACCGTAACCAGCCATGAAAATATCAGGGTGTGAGCCTCAACTCGTTGAAGGCATCGAAAGCTGAAGCAGTGAGGCCATCGAAAGCTGAAACAGTGAAGCCATCGAAAGCTGAAACAGCGAAGCCATCGACCGCCGAATCTAGCGCCGACCTCATGGAGTCCCTGGAAAGGCCAAGCCTAAAGACCCATTCGCGGTCTTGCCACCAACAACTTTCGACTTTGATGATTACAAACGTAGATACTCAAACAACCCACCCGAGGATTATTTACCATACTTTTGGGAGAAGTTTGATGCAGAAAACTGTTCTATCTGGCTTTGTGACTATAAATTTAACAATGAATTGGGTCTAGCATTCATGAGTTCAAATCTCATTCGTGGTGCCCTGCAGAGATTGGACAAGGCAAGAAAGCAGTCTTTTGGATCTATGGCCGTGTACGGTGAGGATGGTAACAACCTGATTGCTGGCCTTTGGGTGTGGCGTGGTCAAGACTTGATGTTCAAATTGACCGAAGATTGGCAAGTTGACTACGAGTCATTCCGAGTGGAAGAAATTGACCCAAAGTCAGATGAGACCAAGAAGCTTGTTGAGCTCTTCTTCAAACAATCTGAGGACTCAGAATACAAAGGCAAGAAGTACAATGACGGAAAGATCTTCAAATAAATATATCCACACCGGTTAAACAATAAATGCCAATGAGCTGATAGTACACTAGATTGTTTCATACAACAATGTGTCAATCGAGTTTATTTTTGTTAATTGCACTCTCAAAGTACATGACACTTGTATAATTTGAACTAGTCAACAACCTCATGTTGGACTCTTTGGTGCATTATTAATGCTTATGTATCAAAGTTTGGCCACCTCAATATAAATTGGTTCACCTCATTCTGACTCTTGAATGATGTTACGGTTGTAAATTGTATGAGCAACTGTCTGGCGGCGAAAAATGCACGCCGCGTTTGTTTACATTTCATATTCCAAAGAATTCATCTGCGCTGGCTCAACCAACAAAGCTCAACGAGAATGTCAAATCAATATAACTTCAAAAAGTCTCTCGTCCATAATTTATGGTATTATAATCTAGTCGCCAACAATTCAACATTTCCAGGATGAACGGGAGCTCAACGACATTATTGAGACCCAAATCTCTCAATAGTATCTTAGCCCAAACAAACACTGGCGGAGTTAGATGTACCCTACTACTCAATCACGAGGGTTCTCTATTGGCATACGCCGGTAGCTCTAATACTGAGGCCATCACAATCGCCGCTCTAGCCAGTACGATATGGAAAAACTATCAAAGATATGGGAATTCAGCGTTACATGAGGATAAACCTCAAATCGGCGTTCATACAAAGTCAAGAGGCCAACTTGATTGTTAAAAATTTATCATCTGTTTTACTGTGCATATGTGCAAACCACGACGTTCCACTTGGTATGTTGAAATGTAAAGCCAATAGTATAGCCGCATATTTGGAAAAGCCCTGGATATGATATTGAGGACGTGAGCAATGTCTCAAGCGACCAAGAAATTAAATAGAAAAAACTTTGGAGAGGCCTTTTTGCCTTAAAATCAATCGAACTGGTCTACCTGTGGCTTTGCCCGCAGGTGGATCACATTTCCACAGGTATTTTTGTCTCGCTGCTTTCTCGCTCGCTGAGAAAATTGTCGATCTGGCGTTTCATGTCGTCAACGATCCATAACATTCCCCTTCGAACTATGGATATAGCTTTCAATACCGATATATTTCTATATTATTACAACAACAACAAGATAAGAGATCAGATTAAATTAGTTTCAATATATATTTATTTATAAACGACCAGGAACATGGCCAAGAGCTCTTAAAAGCATATTTATGTTGGTTAGTGGGAGGTTTTCTTGGCCTACATCATATCTATTTGGGTCAGGATGACCATGCCTTCATAACATTCGTAACTTTCGGCGGTTATTTCTCGATGGGATTGATTCGTGATCTCTGGCGTCTACCGGAGTATGTCAAGGACGCTAATAATGATCTCAAATATTTGGATTGGTTACATGGACAAATAAAACAACACCGACGTCCGCCCTCAAGTTGTGTCAGACAAAGTGGCCTCATGATGATTGGCAACTTGTTTGCTTATTTAGTTGAATATGCATTACCTAAGGAGCATTTGGCTGATAATATAGTGATAGTTCTCAAGTTTTTATTAGTTCCTTTGCCTCAGCTGTAGGAGTGTGGCTAGCCGGAAATGTTGGTCGACATCAGGGCGACCTGAAGAAGAAGCCCCTGATAGCCGCCTATTTGACAACTATACCCTCTCTGATTTTCGGCGTTCATCCGGGCTCCTTATCGACCCTAGCTTCTGTTATTGTTTTCAATAGATATAGCAAAAAGTGGCGCCTACGTCAAACGAGAACCAAACCATTCCTCAAAGAGAATATTAATCCTAACATGCTGTATACTTGTTTACATATCATTATGGTCATCTTGGCTTTATTTCAACTGTTCCATAGAGGATCCAGAGACACAGGAGCCAATCAAGTGTCGAATTGCACTCGAGAACTTCCTGAAGAGTTCGGCGTATACCAATCTGTCCGAGGCGGTTTGGATGCTCGTCGAGCACGCCCGTCACCAGGGCTTCATTGGTCTCTGGAAGGAGATGATGCAAGAGTTTGACGTATCAGGTCGAAGCAATGCACTCTCTACGTTGGGTCTCGCCGAGGATGCCAACCAAAAAGAGATCCTGGCCCAATACAAGAAGTTGTCGCGAGAGCTCCATCCAGACCGAGAAAGAGACGAGTCGAAGAAGGCCGAGAAACATGAGAAGTTTATACAAGTGCAAGAGGCGTATAGGAGATTGAAACAGCGTTCGCGTGATGAACTTTAGTTAGCAAATGAGAATCTCAAAATCAAAAGACGGACAACAAGCAATAAAGGATTATACGTACTAAACTATTTAAAACAAAGTCTAGTTGTTTAAATAATCTTTCTCCCTCTCCTAAGTAGCCTTGAAGATACTTTAAGATAGTGCCGGAAGTAATTAGAGACAATTAAGATTGTGGTGACTTATCATTTAAAGTCGTACATTCAGGATAATCTGAACACAAATTGATAGGTATTGATAAGTATTCCTCTGTTGATTCACACATACAGCGATCGTTATGGAATTGTTTGATCTGATAGCGATTGGACTTATTGACGTTAATTATGGTCGTGCGTAGTGATTTTGTCTCGAGCCAAACAATGAACATTTGTCTGCATGAACTGGTTGCGAAAACAATAACAGGCTCGACATTATAACGAGATTCTGGCACAGATAAGTCATCGTGGGTAGGTGTGTAGTAGACGTGTATTTCGATATTCTCAGTGTTATTCAGTTCGTCGCTTTTTGAGGTTCGCATAACATTGATGGATTGTTTTATTGGCTGGGGAACATCCATTAAGAGAAGAGAAAATGTTGATCACACGACTGGCCCAAAATAGACACTAGACCATTTATTGTGGTCCCAAGTTCAAACTAGATACCATTCAAAAACATGATCAACATTTCCCCCTTTACTAGCAACAAGTTTTAATCAATTACAATAATTAGCAAGATAGATAGAATGATCCATTTTTCATTTAGAAGCATTAATTGGCAGTATTTAATCGTCTTGATAGCCATTAGATGGACGACCTCGGCAGCTGGCGAACAATCAACATTGAGATCCTATTTGGGTGCTCCTAGTGGGCCTTCAAGATGACAATGGGCTGAGTAAGCCAGTGGCAGCTGCGCCTGTGAACATCACTACCAACTGGTCGAATGTGTTGACCGAGAGGCAACAAGAGAGGAGACCCTATCTGGCGGCCGTGCTAAGGTCAGCTAGCGATCCCGGACCTCGCCGACCAAACCAGCTCCAGAAGAACAATTATGGTCGCCAGCAAACACATAGACACCGCGGCGACTGTCAGACGGACTACAACTTCGATTATATCCAATTGACACTCCAATGGGGACCAGGATTTTGTCGAACCAGCCCTCAGGCTTGTTCCAAGATTGTCAGCCGCTTCACCATCCATGGGATGTGGCTCGAGTCGCGTAACGGCGAGGGGCCATCGTTTTGTTGCTTCGACAACAGTTTCAACTACAACTCTTGAGTAAGATCCTGCCCGACCTCGACAACTATTGGTTCTCATATTACAACTCGAACAATCGTGGCTTTTGGTCGCACGAATGGCTCAAACATGGCACCTGTGCCAGAGATGTACCTGCCCTGAGAGGCGAGTCAAATTATTTTGGAACCACCGTCAATATGGTGAAACAGATGCCCATCTTGGAAACATTGAGCAAGAACAACATTGTCCCTAGCAATTCGAAGGCCTACATTTCCACCGAGTTCAATAGTGCACTGAAACAAATCTCACAGGGCAAAGACATTCAGATCGATTGCGATTATGAACACCAACAGAACATTCCCATCCTGAAGGGCGTCAATTTCTGTCTAGATCACAGCTTGAACTTCATCGATTGTCCACCAATGAAGAAGACATGCAGAAGTCAGGTGTACTTCCCATCCAGTTGAATTACAATCAGCTAGATTACGTATGACATTAACTATCTCATGTTAGTTAAGAATAAAAGATAAAACACTCGATTATATGACTCGAATTAAGGGTAGATTTACTCTCTGGACAAAAGCTCCTGTCTCAGGTCGTCTGTCAGTTCTGGAAGTCCACTGAACGTGAAGAAATTGATTGCAAACCTGATGTCCTGCTCAAGATCGCGCGAAACAACTCCTTGAAAGGCCTCCCTCTCTTGCTGGTTCGTGTATATACTCCAACATAGTTGTCAGTGACAGAATTGGACACCAATTCTAGGAATAGAAACTTGATGAAACAACGTCCTGCACTTGAAAGTGGCATTTTCTCTCAACTTCAAACAATTTAAACAAGTCCAATCTATAGATTCAGTGGTAAGCAAATGAGAGTAAAATTTGGCAATATTTCTTATCTTGATCGTCTCGAACCTATGCACTGCCCTCGTAGAATTGTCTCATTAGATTCTCGAATTTGGGAGCAAACTCGCCGATTCAGTTGGCACAATTTCGAGGCCACAAGTCCATATATCGATTCTGCAGGTTCGCTCCTGGCCACAACAATCCAGAATCATCTGACATAGTTCGTCATTCAATTCGGGTGGTATTCTGGACCTCATTAATTTATGCACAACCTCCTCGTGTCTCACACTGGACCTTATAGTTAGATATACCATCCTCCTAAATGCAATTAAATCAGTGCCTGTGTTGTCAATTATCTTGGGCTTCTCCTCCTCGCCATCCTCCTTCTTTATCACAGGTTTTATGTCTTCGCTATCATTCTTTACCGATGGTTGTTCGTCGTCGTCGTCCTCGTTACTACTAGAGCCAACAGATACGTCATCATCGTCGTCATCTTCACCCTCGCTAGACGAATTGTCCTCGAGTAGACCCTCTTGAATTCCTCTATATTTAGCCTCACCTTCCGACCATTTAGGATCAAATTTAGAAGAAGTTGAACTCCATGTGAAAATCTTCTTTCCTGGGCTGATCTAATTCAATTTTATGAGTACACCTATCGTTCTCATCAACTAGGTCCAATTGGGATTTAATGGGTGTGGAAAATCATGGAATTTGTCCTTCCTAATAACATGTATGAGATCAATTAGTTCGTGAGTTCTTGTGTCGAAGTCATTCTCGAGCGTCAGGTCCTTAAAGCCTTGAAGATTTCGAACAAATATGCTGGATTTTGTTCTGGTCCAGCTTGGCTCCGCATTCTTTTGAGAAATGTGATGGCAATCTCTATGGAGGCTGGGGTTGGTTTGTTGATTAAGTGATCAATCACTTGGGAATCCTATAACAACATCAACGACTTCTTGATTTACTAGGTGGGCGATGAATCTGACAGAGGCCGACATTTTGGCTTCTGGTTATTGATAAAGGCCAATCTATACTGAAGTATCAATCGATTTATTACTAATACACCGATCGCTCTGATTCTTGAATTAATAACAGCTAATATGGCGGCATAGACGTCTGTGAAAGTTGGAGACGTTTCTTGAGCCCGAAGCGAAAGGCCGATGCAAATAAGCCTTTGTAACGGATGAGATTGCATTTGAACAACTCCTTCGACAATAATAGTTATGTTGTTAGTCCCAGCTTTATTAATGAGGCCGGTGATTTTCTTATTTCTCATCCCACGTGGCCCTCTCTGCAGTCCTCTGATCCAACATCGAATTTTTTTCACTCTTGACTCGCTTCGCCGGTGGGACATAAGCACCATAGGCTTCTTGTACTTTGTTGGTGGATCTTTTGGCTTGTTGACTCCATGGGCAGATTATCGGTGTCACTGGATGATAAATTAATATATGATCAAACCTAGGGTTAACATGTCAAAACAAAAGAGACTATTTACTATTTTACAAGTGCGATCAGCTGCTCTCACATAAACAATGCGCACAATGTGCATCCAAGCGTCGGCGCAATGTATTGTTCGCTCCGGATAGTGAGAATGGTCAAGGCAAATTCAATCTCAATCCAGGCGATATGACAACTTCTCGGGCCTCGTTCAACAAAAGAATGTTATCGATCTGTTCACAGGTGTCAAACGGTTATCTGATAATTGGCAATTATCAAAGAATTAAACTAAATGGAATCAGACAGTTGGAAATATGTGAAAACAAGTTCCAAGCTCCGAGAACGTCGAGGGGCTGGAGTTGATGTTGACAAAAACGGAAATCAAAAATTCTCGTGATGAAACAAATATCTGGACATATGAATATACTGTCGTCTATAGTGATAGTTATGAGGTGCCTGTGATGTATTTCAATACAAGTAATCAAGGTGAGTTGGTGTTTCAATGGATGACTTGTAAACTCAGATCGAAAACGCAAAATACTAAGATCAAAATGTGGATAACTCCTGTAACAGATGGATCGCCCGTTGGCCTGGACGACGCAATTCCTCCAGACTCCAGCTTGATATCACACAATAATGATCTTCCACTCTGTTGTTAACCAAGTGGAGCACCCAATACTCTTCAGGCCATTCTATTGGATTCATCCATGTCGAACAAGAGACCTGATGAATTTGCACAGGGACCATCTGGATGGCAATTATCTCATAACATGGCTGTCGACGGTATCCACTCTACTTGATCTCAAATTACCACCTGAGTTTGGTAAGAAAACCTAACTCAATGAGCATACCAAAACAACTTAACAATTCTATGTGAATCTAATTAAACATTTTCACACCAATTCATCGAGTACAATTCGCTGAGGTTCCTCGCGATTGTGTTCGTTTGACTGGTCGATATTTTCCACTGCAGTGTTCGGCGGCGGCTCAGCCAGTGCATTTGCCCATTGCGGCCAGCCTGTCGTGTGTTAAGTATGCCACGCCAGTCGACCATCGCCGTCGCCAGTGCCATCGTCGTCGTCCTGGTTGGCTCTGTGTTCGCTGACGCTGGTTTGTTCGCCATCTCGCTCGCCCATTCGCAGGGGCAACCTCGTCGTAGTCAGCGCCGCCGCGCGCATGTCTCTTCTCGTCGTCCCATCCCATTTCGTCTCTGTCGGTCCGCTGCTGCCAGCCTGGCCGACTGGTAGGCTGCTGTTTGTAGCGCCTTCCAGGCGGAAAAATAAAAGTTCGCTCCACAGCCCTCGGCCTTTGCCAAGTCTCCATCGACGGCCGAGCGAAGCCTCCAAATCGTCTAGCCAAATTGCAGCTTATGCAATAGGCTCCAAATAGCCGATGCTATACCATGAGAACAGATTCTACTTCTCAATTATTATTATTACTACCGACAATTTTGAATGAGAACCCATTACAATTAATATCGAGAATCAACTCATAATCAATCCATGATCGACAGGAGGGATATTTTCACAACTTGTAACAAAAGTTAACGGATTACTTGTTCAAACCGGGTTCTATAGGACTAGTGCAATGAAATATCCAGTAACATGATGAAACTATTGGGCAATTAATGTATTAATATGTATTTATATTTTCATTGAAACAATTGCAACAACTAAAATTGATTGAAACCACTATTTTAAAATTATTAAAGCAACCTTAGAAACATATCAATTGCCCGAAATCAGAAAGTTTTAATATGTCTTATAATCACAACAATAACTACAATCATCGTCAGTAACAACTCGACAAATCATATTGGTCAACATGGAAGTCCAACCAACACCAACGGATCATATCATCACGTGGAGAGTGATTTTTAAATAGAAATTTCTCCTCGGTTAGTCATGCTGAAATGTCAGCACAAATGACTCGGCCAACATCTAAAACTGCCCTCTTAGTACGACAGAGACGTGCAATGTTGGAACAACTTAGCTGTTCCATTTGCGAAGGTTTCTTGATTGACGCAACTACCATTGATGATTGTATGGACTCATTCTGTAGGTCATGTATTATAATCCATCTGAGAAGTAACAATCACTGCCCCAAATGTGGAATAATGATTCAGAGACCAAATCCTCTCAGGCTATTAGGCCGGACAAGGTGTTACAAGATATTGTATACAAATCAATACCTGGACTATATGACAATGAAATGCGACGAAGAAGAGATTTTTATCGGACATTATATGGAGGGTCTCCCTCGTCCTCTGAGGATGATGATTCCTCTAGTTCAATCAATGGATTGTGTCCGTATTCCACCGGCGAGAAATATGGCAATGTGGCCCACCTAAACCATTTTATAAGCCCACAGATAGTATAGATTTATCGATCGAACCCCAAACGAGAGGTGAAAGTACAACCATCTTTTACGACAACAAAAAGGCAATCGATAGTCACCTGCTTCACTGGGAATCTGCAACTAGAACATCAAGTTGGTGGCTCTGTCTTCTCATCAGTTGATATTCAACATTTTAAAACATATTTGAGATGTCCTGCAGAGTTGTGGTTTTACAATTGAAGAAATTCATCGCAGCAAAATTCAATACCTGTGGGGATGACACAATACATTTATTATACTTGAGATGAGTCTCTGAAAGATGAATATTCGCTGATCGATGTAGCCTACATTTATGATTGGAGGGGTCGAACATATGCGCCTACTGCTATATCATAGAACAGGATTTGTCGAAGATGTCACGCTCGACTGGAGGTACAAACAAACAATGGACAATCGAGATCGTCGAAAATGTCTCGCCAGGGTGTTGGCATTTCGACACAAACCTGTCAAGCGGGTTTGTATCGACCCTCAACCAAAATTTTACGAGCTAAATAATTCGCATGACAATAACAATTCGAAGGAGATCCATGCGAACTAGAGAAACTTCCTCATCTGCTTCTTCATCAATATAGCTCGAACGGTAAATCAACATCCACAGCATCTCAAGTCACCCAGACGCCCATAATCAGGCCCTACAACCCCGCGAATGTTCAGCCCCATCAGAGTGCAACGCGGGCGTCAAGCTCGTCCAATGGTATAGCCAATCGTCAGGTGGTAGTCAATACAGGTGACAACAATCGTAAGATCAACAATCATCAACTGCCATACCGAACTTCAACACAATCCCATTTCTACGCAGATGAAGCATCAAAGACGAATTCGAGGAATGACACAAAGATACTAGACTGCTCAGAAGTCAACACCCGACCACTGATTCAAGTTCAGGTGTTATGCCAAAATCAATATCAGTCTCAGCGCTTGAATCAAAGACAGGGTCAATCATCTGATAAGGAGGCAGACACTTCAGAACCAAAGCCCAAGAAATTGGCTACCGAGTTTAATAGGACAACTAATAATATTGTCTCATTACCGCGCGGGAACATAACACAACTGTTACCTTATACTCCCAGAGGTTATGGTACCAACTCTATAGGCACTACACAAAGCTCCATGGTGACATTGGCCAGTTTCACTGAGGCCCAAAGCAACCATGTCATAGCCACCATGAGCTCTAGCACAACAACAGCGGCAACAATCTCAGATAGTTATAAGAATCTTCTAGAGGTCAATCCGTCGATGCATCCGCACAACAAGACCAACCCGCACCAATCCCAAAGTTCAAGCGCCAATTGCACTTAGCTTCGTAACTAAACGCGGTATAATCATTCGCCGATTAAATAATCAAGATGAATCATCAAGAACTTCGACAAAATTCTATCAGCGACATGACATCAGGACTTTGAGTGTGCCTGCACTGCCAGCCCCACAGAAAGCGATTCTCGCGATTCACATGAAATAGCCAACAATACACCTCAGGTTTCATCACAACAATCTGAACAACGCAATCGACCTCAACGAGGCCCTAGCGAGTTGTCTCAAAGCTCGTCCCATCGAACAAGCGAGGGCGGAATAAGCCCAAGACACCATGCAAAGGTTAAACCTGTTTACAAGACTTTTATTATTGACCTGACCAAATTGAAGTCACCCAATTTCAAAAGTTAGGTTACACTGCCAGACATTAAAGGTCAACACAGATATCAATCATTATCGGGTCGATAGAATAATCACCACCACTATGGATAGGATAATGTAAATATCTATATAGAAAGCGTACATTATATATCAATTACAAAGAGAATCTAAGATTTCATCAAGTACAGAATTGAGATTAATCATATATACAAATTATTCAAATCCCGCCCCAATCAATCATGATTTGAATGGAGTAGGAATCTACAACAGACAAAATCTAGATCACAATTATGTGCAATAATAATCTTATTTTAATAAATACTAGAGTAGTCAGAAGTTGAAAATTTTTCCTATTCCCTTGAATTCCTATCCAACAAGTATACTAACCAATCTATCATTGTCAATGATCGGTGAACTGGGCCATATGTTTGACATTTGTGTTCAGCTTCCGAAAGGCCGAACGTTAGAGAGTGGCGAGCCAAAGAAAGCCACAGCAGCGGCAATTGGCTGGAGCTGGCCTGACGATGGCATCCACTTTGCGCGTTCAACTTCAATTTTCGCTGAGAAAAACAAATCTATTTACATATAAATCTTGGATTCTTAGCCTCAATCCGAAAAGATTTATATCACCCACTAGACTAAATATTGGATAATGAACATAACAAGGATAGGCAATTTGAAATCTCAAATTGATGTCTTGATTTACCAATCCTCCATTCATTAGATCCAAAATCGTAATCTACTTATTATTCCACAAAAATTACGTATTGATTGCTCATCAATGACTAAAATTATACAAACCACATCATTAGAGGATCTCTTGGGTCGTGAGAAGGATAATGGCAAGCGCGATGAGATTTATAGGATATTGAATGGTTGCAGCCCGAAGATATCCGATTGAAGCTTGAGAAGGATGGGCAATCCTTCAACGAGACTGCCGGTTTTATGGCCGAAGCCTATACACTTGCAGCCAAAATTGAGCAAATTCGACGACCAAGGAAAGTTCGTGTTGGTATCATTCAGAATTCCATCGTACTACCGGACTTCATCGCCTGTGATGGATCAAATGAGGCCATACACACAAAAGGTGGGTTCAATTATAAAATGGGCAGGCCAATTTGATGTCAACATCATCTGCATGCAAGAGGCCTGGACGATGCCATTTGCATTTGTACACGAGAAAGATTGCCATGGGTCGAATTTGCTGAATCAGCTGAATCTGGTCCCACGACCACTTACCTCAAAACTCTCGCCAAACAATACAACATACAGTAATCATTTCACCAATTCTGGAGAGAGATGAAACTCACCTAGATACAGTGTGGAACACAGCCGTAGATTATTGATAACCATGGGAATTTTATGGGGAAAGTCTAGAAAGAATCACATTCCACGAGTTGGAGATTTTAATGAATCAACATATTACATGGAAAGTACTTTAGGTCACCCAGTTTTTGAGACTGAATTCGGTAGGATAGCCGTCAACATTTGTTATGGAAGACATCATCCTCTCAATTGGTTATGATGTATAAGGTGAACAGGGCCGAGATTGTTTTCAATCCTTCCGCTACTGTGGATTCGCTTAGTGAGACTTTGTGGCCTGTTGAGGCCAGATGTGCTGCAATCGCCAAGTGCTATTTCACCTGTGCAATAAATAGAGAGTCGGAGACGAGGAGTTTCCGAACGAATTCACATCGGGCGATGGAAAGAAGGCCCACAAAAAGTTTGGACATTTCTACGGATCCAGTTATATAACAGCGCCGGATGGACGACGAACGCGCGGATTGGATCGTTTGAGGATGGCATTCTGGTTGTTGATATGGATTTGAATCTTTGCCGACAAGCTAGCGACAATTTCGGTTTCCAGATGACATCGCGAATGGGCATGTATGCAGAGAAGCTGACAGAGGCGGTGGGCCCTGACTTCAAGCCTCAGATAATCAAGCCGTCAATCATGCAGACAGATCTCCTGAGACTACGAGTCCAGCGCCAGTCAAAATACATCGTCGGACCTGATTAAATACGAATTCTTATGGCTCCTACAAAAAAATAAGAATAAGGTGCTGGATCCACCTTTGTCCTCATGTTTGCAGCCATACTAACTCAAATATCTATTAGAAAGCTTTGTTAATGGCATCAGGGATAGCCCTCTTGTTGTTGGCTCTGATATACTGAATTATAATAGATAAGAATCAGGTATCACAGAAACATTGTCATTGAGTGGACAGCTGTTTGTATATTTATTGCACCTTTATAACAACCAGGTTAATGGTATATCATCGCATGCTGTTTATCACATCTCCATCGTGAAATTCTAGCATTCGAGACTCCCACCTTCCGCTCGTTCCAATATATAACAAATTAGTGGTGTTCTGTTTTCTTCAAACCCTGTTTGTTGGACTCAGATGCCTGATCTTTCGCGGTGGCTATTGTTCCTCGAGCTGTAGTAGGCAGCTTGGCCAGAGTTGCGCTCGTCTCAATAGACAGTTCACTCAGAACTTGGTTCATAATTTCGTCGGCCTCACCATCTTCCTCCTCAAACAATTCATCAAACATGTCAGTCATCATGTCGTCTTTCATGTCCATTTTTGTGGTCTCCGCTTGAGATTGATTCAGAGTTTGCGCAAGCTGCTCTGGATTCACCTGTTAGTTAACTTTGGACATCACCGATGCAGAATTGGCCATCACTTGGGCCAGTTTACTGTTGGTTGCCATAGAACTCGATTGACTTGATATCGAGTTTATCTTGGACTTAGCTCCATATGCCTTCACTTTCTCATTACGGACTTTAATAAGCTGTTTAGCAAGTGTTTTTGCTAGATCATTATCATTCTTGGAAGCGGCCACTTTATTTGTGACTCAAGATCTCTGGCCTGTCTGTCTAGATCGGCCGCAATTCTATCACATGATCTGGTAGCGTCTCTGGGCTCCTTCTTCTGAGCTTTTTCTGCTCCGCTTCGATTTCCTGTTTCTGACTTGAAACAAATCGCCCAATGGCATGGTTCCGATTCTAATGATAATACTTATCAATATCCAAAATGTTTTAATATTGTCCTCACCATAGAAACTTGTTTACAAATAAGAATAATTCGTACCCAAACAACATAATTTCAAGTTGAATTTGTTACATGGCCGTTCAGAGATTTGGATGAATTCCTGAACTCTCATAATTCTCCTGAGAAGACTCTCTTTTCCTGCAGGCTAACTGTAATATCATTGCTATGAGATTGATTCAAGAGCCGTCACGAGAGTTGGTATTACAACTCCCCTGCAGTAACCTTTTGCTCGGGAATTCGAAGCCAAAACAACAAAATTTTGCGGCCATAACAAATACAAGCCTATCGTGACAGAATGAGACCAACATGGCAAAGAATCATCTACCAGCTCTTCGTGACCTTCAGCACTTGTTTTGTTTACTCTTTTTCCGGGTTACATTTGGCTTAAATCTCTGTTGTTACGTAGCTAATAGTGAATAAGTTATATTGACAAACAAACTATATGAATCTTGGTGAATATGAATAGCATTGCGAACACTAGAACCTGGCCATTGGCCAATATATATTGAACATGTTTCCGAAGTTTATATGCCTACACGATGGGCCTGGCAAGTCCTGTTAAGATTTGCATTCCATTGCATGGTTTCTAGATCGTCGACTGACTTCCTCGCCAAGAGGGAAATACCCTGAAAGAGAGCCGGCCAGGCCTCGGCACGACGCGAACTCGCGAAAATGGACCAGACAGCGCACGTTCGCAGGCATGACAACAAACACGCATAACCAATAATAACATCATTATCTACATCCTTTCAAACCACTCTCTCAAACCATCATATTACCCACTCATTTCACGATTGAAACCATAATCTATTGACATGGCAACAGGACAATTACTGACCAGAGGAGGAACTTATATGTAAGTATCAGCATGGAAACAACATTCAATTATTACAAACAATCAGAAATTTACGAATCATTCGTTTTCATGCCAATCAATTCGTTATAGTTCGCAACAGTAATTGGGGCCTCCGGATTGACAGCGAAGTACCGCAAACAGATTTCTACACAGATCCACAGTCATGGTAAGTATATTGAGAATATTGACAATTGTATATTTGCTCTCGTTTCACAACACAAACCTCGACAGTTCTCCCGTGAGATGGACATTTTATTCGGAGAATGGTGATTAAAAATCACGTTACTTTACTAGAGCAAGTTCTTCATTTTTGGCAAATTGTTGACCTATGAATTCGCCAAGAATCATAAAGTTATACAAGCCTAAATTTGCTAAGATTGTATCCATCAGTATCAGCTCGAGTTTAGAGAATTTGCATGCATGGGGGTTGTTTTAGTCGATTTGTTATCAAAGAGTTTTGGAGGAGAGGCAGGACTATATTAACAAGTTTGTTGGTCCAGTCTCGGAACGCACTCTGTGGACTGTTATGTGGGGAGTGGAGAGGAGGGCAACATTGATGGGTCGCCCAACCACCCAGAATACACCAGTAAAACCAGTTTGCATCGGATGGACAGGTAATTCATGTGCCATGTATTAATTTTTTCTCAGTATTGTGATTAAAAATCAATAACTATTGTGGGCATGTCATTTATTTTTGGCAAATTGTTGACATATGAATTGGCCAAGATCAAAAAAGGTCTACCCAGCCTAAATTTGCTAAGATCGCAACCACTACCTCTGACTCCGGAATATGAGTCAGAACGGACGAGGCACGAGCGCTGCCGGTGTGGTGGGCGGCGATCTTCTCACCATCGACCGACTGCAATTTTTGAGCCCAAATCCTAGTCCATATGAATTTCTGACTTCCTTCCATAGAAGGTCAATCGTTTCCTTTTTAATTTACTCTCTCTCTACCTTTGTAAGAATCAGGCAGAAGATTTGCGAATTTCAACAAGTCGCCGGCTGTTGATACAATCCCGCCACCAGCCCATTTGACGGAATTGTCGGCATATGGGGCGTTTATAAGGCTTCCATCCCGACCGGCACGCAAATAGTATCTGGCTCTCTTCGATAGTATCGGCTCGGTTTGGTCGAGACTTGTCTCTATCATAGCCCAATCACGAGTCAGAGTCTTAACCCAAAGTCTTCTATTTGTTCGTTCTTGTTTTTACATCGCTTTGTTGATGCACTTTTCAGTAGCAGCACTCATCAATGTGAATCCATGCCGGTAGTATAACGAAAATTGCCTGGCTCCGACTGCAAGGGTCATTCTTGAACAGTTCAAGCGCATCTATAACACTTCTAAACTTTCGTTTTTGATAAAAGTGCTCACTATTGTATTGATCATCACATTGATAAACTTTCAGGCTACCTTGAGAACCAATGGGTCGTAAGGTTGGTTCTTTAGCCCGTAGTGTCTAATGCCCGATGTGTGTGATAATAATTGCTCTATAGTTATGTCACTTGCCTTACCATTGTAAGATTGTTTTGGAAACTCCTCTTGTGTCAAATAATTGTGTATTGACGATTTGAGATCTAATTTATTTTCATCTATCATTGGACCAACAACTGTTGCGGCAAACAATGCTTTACTAATACTTGCTATGCGCATCTTCGAATCAGGTTCACATTCAACCCAGATTCTCGACATCGCATAAAAACCAAATGCCCCAGTCAGACGTTCTTGCCTTCTTTCGATACGGCCACAGTCAGTCCTGGGACGCCTTTCTCTATCTGAAGAAGTCCTATTATTTTCTAAGTACTTGCTCTTATTGCTTCGGTGTTATCACTATATGTTGGCTTTGATGTAGATTTGTTTTGTTTGTCTGGTGGCCGACCAATGCGAATGTGTCTTGTTGATTAATCTTGTCTTTCTCATCGCCGATGATTTGACCGCCTCCAAATAGGCCGAGAAATTTGACCACAACTAGACGTGTGGTAGGTTTATAGAACATAATGGCAAGAGCCCTTGAGAAGAATTAAAGTATCCTATTGATCTTGCTCCTAGTTGGGGAAAATATTGGCCAGTATCCGTGAGATGTTATTTCATATTTGCGTACCCAGCTGATGAAAAATGTCGGATCTAGAATGGAATATGAGTTCTTTTGATACAAAATTTGTATGTATGAGGCTTGTTCCTGTGGATTTGTAATATTAGATCTATTGAGGAGAGATATGTTTCAATATTAGGGGATTTTATTGGTCTAGTCTCCGACGCACTCCGCGGACCGTTGTTTGTGTGTCGTGCAACGTTGACTGGCTCGCCCATGTCAAAGTGCACTACAAACCGGTTTGCATCAGGCGGACAGCTGTCCATGTGCCGGCAGCTTGAGTCAGTGTTCAAAAACTTGCGTTTTACAAAAGCTTACGATCGTGTTAACTCTTCATTCTGCCAGAGTCTCCTATAGAACTCATTAAAATCGAAGTGGAAGCGACATCAGACCTCCTGAAGAATAAACACTCATTGCCATCACTTCAAATCAAGTCAGAACAACCCAATTGAAGTGTATTTCAAAAGCAAAATATCTTGCATGCAAATACTAGGCGCGAGTTCCTTTTTCAGCTTGAGACTGATTTCTATGACAACAAGCTGATTTTATCTCACGATAGCCTCACCCCGTATATTAAGATTGTTCCAACCTGAGAAAGTGTGGTTTGTGTTACGTATAATAACAACATTAACAGCAACACACCAGCGTCGCCGCAGCCAACAGCAACATCAACATCAACAAGGGGGCATAATAAGTGACACGTCCAATTTAGACAGTCTTCATTCCTGTAATCAGATTATTTCTATCGATCAATGCCAGCAAGTAGTTTCCTGACAACGGGCAGATTTTATATTTTGACAATCCTAGTATTATCGTCATCATTTGTCGCTTACCAAAAGTTCAATCAACATAATAGTAAGCAAAATTTCGATCAATTCAACCAATTATCAAGTCAAGTTCGTTCAATATTATCATCCACTATGAATATTCTCAGTTTGGATCATCGGTGCGTGTCAAGAAGTTTGAAACCTTTTCTTTTTAGATATCGTTCCAGTAATTATCTAATGTTATATGTATATATATATATTCGACATTGATCCTGATTATTAACCAACATCCTTTCCTTATTATATCAATCATAATTACCACAGGCAAACGCGAAGGACGAGAGTGGAAGAAAGCCACGAAAGTGTCTACAGGAGTTCACTATCAAAGACATCGACAATCAAGATGTAAAATTGGACAAATACACCGGCAAGGTCTTGCTTATTGTCAATGTGGCCTCTAAATGTGGTTTCACGAAGGGCAACTACAAGGAGCTGAATGAGCTTTATAAGAAGTACAGGACCAGGGACTAGCCATAGTCGGATTTCCATGCAACCAGTTTTGGTCACCAAGAGCCAGGTTGCGATGTCGACATCAAGAATTCATGAAGAGAACAATGTTGAATGGGACATGTTCGCAAAAGGTCGATGTCAACGGCGACAATGCCATACCTTTGTACAACTGGCTCCAAGACAAAGCACCTGGAACTTTGTTCGATGCCATCAAGTGGAACTTCACCAAGTTTCTGATCAACAAGCAGGGCCTACCTGTGGCCCGTTACGCATAACAAGAGTCCACTCGAATTTGAGAAAGAGATCCGGGCCGAACTGGAGAAGTAAAATTGATATGAATAAAAAGTCGAAGTCGAGTCTTATTTACTTTCTTAAATAAATAAATAAATTCGATTATCGTTTAATAATAATAGTAATAACTTTTTCTGAGTGTTTTGTTTTTCATTTCTACATCAAAATGGTATTTGTAAATTTAACATTTAACATCAGGTAATGGTTTTCAGATGGTAATGGTCCATAATTATTTGACAACCTGTAATAGCATTAATAATAGTAATAATAATAGCTTAAACAATAATATTAATGAGTAAAATTATATTAATCAATGGTAAAATAATAATAGCAATAATAGCAAAGATTAAACCAAAATAATAATAATAATAATAATAGTGATAATAATGATAGTAATACTAACAAGCAGTTAATATTGCAATAATAATATCAGATATCAATTAAAGAAACTAATAATAATAATGATAAAAGTAATTTTATTATAATGTAATAATGAGAGACGTTTTGTGATTATTGTAATAATTAGGTTAATAATAATGATAACGATGGTGACGACAACTTTTTAAAAGAGAACCAAGTTGCTTTAGTCTTAATCAGATTGAAATTCGTATTCGTTCATGGTATTGTTTCTATTGTTGACGTTGTTATTGTTGCTGTTCATCATCAATATATAATAGCATTAATAATTAATAAATAATAATGTTAATAATAATAATATAAGAATATTAATAAGTCGACTAATCAGATATTTGCCATAGTGGTCAGTGCTTGCATTTGGAGATAACGATAAATGTAGATCCGATAGTCTTTGGATGCCAAGACAACCGGGTTGTCGTCCATTAAAACGACATCAAAACTTATTGTGCGTGTTTGACTTTTACTCTCAATGCGCTCATCAAGTACCATCTTGATTAAATATAGTTATATTGAAGTTATTATGATTGTCAGGCCACCAATATTTCACCGGCATCGTTTGATACAAACACCAATTGGATAGTTTTATCAGGCCTCGCCGCCAATCTGGCGCAGAATTGACCCTCATAACTAAATACTTTGACACAATGAAGCTCTGATTATCTGATATGAATATCTCTTGTCTATCGTTAACAACAACACCATTAGAGAATTCCAGATCATTTGAGCAACCAAACTTATGTAACGCATTGCCCATTTGATCAAATATAATCACTCGCATAACTTTACATTCAACGACAATAATACGACCTTTGTTGTCAACAGTAACACCACGAGGATGTTGTAAAATATTGGCTCCCAAATTTGCGTACAAATTGGCCATATTGAGTGTAGATCTGAATTTGATGAGTTGGCTTGAACGTTCTGTGACAATAATATCTCCGGAACTCTTAACAACTGCAACTCTGTTTGGGTACAATAATTGACCATCTCGTTTGCCGCATTCGCATAAATTGGAACTTAAATCTCCTCGTTGTCGAATATTTGTATACGATGATTGTTCGTGTCAGCAACAATAATGTCATTCTGAGCATTGCCACCAACACCTGATGGCTCGGTAAACTGGCCCCCATAACACCAAACTCGCCAAACTTGCAGTGGTAGATCATCTTTTGCCTTTTGCATTGTGACTTGATTGGCAACAAAGATGCCGAATTGATTAATTTAGCGGACAGATCCATCAGTGGGTCCAGTCAAATGCGGCGACGATGCTGCCAATGCTCGTTTGATGGTGTGGATGTTGATGATGATGTGGTGCGAATTGTTGTGATGGTCTGGATGACCAATCGGGGCTGAATGATGGTGAAATGGACCGAGTGGATGGTTGTCGGATGGAACCGAGTTGGTCAAAACAGCAACAGCGGCTGAGGCCGCGCTAATATTGTTGTTGTTGTTGTTGCCATTGTTAAGATTGTTGTTGTTATTGTTATTATTATTATTATGATGCGATTCAAGATGATGACCAATGATATTGTTTGTATTTTGATGGTGATGATGATGATTGTTGCTCATGTGGTTGTTGTTATTGTTGCCCGTTTCGATGCGAATGGTGGTTCTGGTGATGATTAATATTATTATTATTATTAGTATGGTGCGGATTATGATGGACTGAACCCAGATGGACTGCTTCCGAACAATGTCTCAGGATCGACTGGCGAATCTGAGCCGCTAACGCTGGCCAGATCGGCCAGGCCACTACCACCAGCGACCATTTTTCATAACAACTCTTGATTGAATCGGTGAGGAGGTCAGTGATTTGAGCATGGTAGCATTGGATGAATGAAATCTCTCTCTAACATTGGCTGTAAAGCGGCATCGATTCGTCTATGTTGACAATGCGCCATTTTGCCTAATAAACATTCTGACGAACTCGACCTGATCCTGGCTCGACCAAGCCTCGAACTTGTCCACAAATTGGTCTCTTTCATCTTTGGGTGAGGAGGAGGAATTCATCCTATATTTTAGATTATTAATTTAAATAACTGATTCAATTGGTTGGAGGACTTGGTTTGTCAATTAGAGTATTGGTGGTGGCAACGACGACGATGCTGATAATAATGATGATAATGGTAGTAATGATGATGATGACAACAACAATAATGATAATTAAGATGCTTGCAGATGAAAATGTAATGTGTTGATAGATGATAAAATTGAATTATATAAAGGTGGACTTGGTGGTGGTGGTGGTTACTTCTTCTGGTTCTTGTTTGTTGGTTGGTGTCTGTGTGTGTGGCTCAATTCGACTGGTTGACTGGTCGCCTGTGTGTCTGCTTGTCTGTCTGTCCCGTCTGTCTGTCTGCTTGGGCTGTCCGCCTCTTCTGGTGAGAGTCTGAGTTCTCAGGTTATTTTTGTTGTGGTCGGATGTTTCGTCGTCGGGTTGAAACTTTTACTTGGTCGGGTAGGATAGAGATGGCCGCCGAACGAGAGAACGCGAGGCGAGGCGCGAGCGGAGCAGAGCAGAGAAGGGAAAGAGGAGCGGATCGGGCAGAGCAGAGGAGAGAGAAGAAAGAGAGAAGAGAGAAGCGAAAAGGGGCGAGAGCGAGATGAACGAGCCGCGCGGAATCGTCGAGGAACGTCGCGGCTGCCGTCGACGTCGTCAGCTGCGGCGGCGGCGGCGGCGGCGGCGGCGCTATTCTCCGGCCAGAGGAGTCGAGCTAAAAAGAGAAAGCTTGTTGTTCTTGTTGTTGTGTGTGCGTTGTGTGGCTGGCGCTCGTTCGGCCCAGTGCGCGTTCGGCCGCCGTCGCTGCACCAATGCTGGGCGAGCAACAGCCAGCAGCAGCGCCGGGAGTCGGAGTCGTCGTTCGCGCCGGAGTGTCGCCGCTGATGGTAGGCCTGCCTCAACTGCGGCCGAGAGCCGAACAAACAACTGGCGGCGGCAGCTCCTCGTCCGTCGGCCTCAGAAAGCTCGTCGACATCGCGCGCCGGCCAACAGCACCCATCGACCAGACCAGCAGCCGCGCAGAGAGGCGCACGCTGTGTTGTTGTCCCACAGCCGCGGCCACGACGACGACGACGACGACGAGGCTAGTAAAAGCGACTCAAACAAGCCAGCTGCGCTCGGTTAACAATTTCCAGAACTCATAGCCAGTTACGCTTGGGTTAGTTGCTACATCACGGGAATTATCACTGTTCCTCAATGCATTCCGGGAATTAAGCACCTCGTGTCCACCACCATCAAAGGTGCGTCTCTGATCCAAAGCTCAAGTTCGGTTCTTGACCAGCATAATCTATTTCCAACAGCACCATATAGCTAGACTGGCCTTCTGCAATACAATGAGTCATAGGGAATCAGGCGGAGCTTGATCCTGGTTTTGCATAAGAAGCTCTTATTAAGAGCTGCATGATGGGTCTCGTCTCGGCAGAGAATACCCAAAATTACAGCCGGGTTGATGAATTCACCCTGAAATCTGCACGTCCCCGGCAAAGAGGCAGCATTCGAGCGCAAATTGCGCGCGCAGTGCAACGAACTCGAACTCGAGCGTTCACTTCGATCGCTGCCATTAGGGCTGCTGCTTCTTGTCACGCCGAACTGGCTACAACTACGATGGCGACGGCGACGGCGACCAGCCGACGAGCAACAACAAAGTCGACGGCGACGACGACCACGACGAGCCGCCACACAGTCTCGAACCCAAATGGCGTCAACTTTTCTGCTGCACTCCGACGGCCGTCGTCGCTTCCTCTGCGTCCGCCTCAGCCTCGGCTCCTGCTGACTCTGTTGGGCTCGTGCGCTCGATTGGAATGGCGAAGCAGCGAACAGAGGCGAACCAAACAAAACAACAGACCAAATTGGACGAACTGGCAAAAATTGGGTGGCCAATCGAACCAACAAACACAAAGCGATGGCCAACACCAGCAGGAAGATGCACTTTCTGCGCCAAATTCACTCGTATTAGCGCTGACTGTCCGTCCGTCTGTCTGTCTCTGTCAACTCGACAGCCTTCGTACAAATCGTACCTCGTACGAACCGCGCCAAGATCAGGTCAACCCACTTCCTGCCTGTCAAGCTTCTCCTTTGGCTATTCGACTTTGCTCGCCCCTGAAAACGTCTCACGATAGTCTTGGATAGCCAACCAAACAGGTGGCTACTATGTCCGAATCGTACCTGGCCATTAGCATCTTACATCTGACTTGTCAATCCAGTTTCCACAGACACTGGGGCGTCAGCTTTGTGTGTCTGGCAAATAATTGATTGGCCATCTTTGTTGCCCTCGAACACAAAGACTCTCCCAGTCCGGGCCTACTTACAGCCACGAAGTCGTAGTTATTGTTGTTGTTACATCATGCCAGGCGAACGTCGTGGCCGATCAGTCTGTGTTGCCACCACTTGCTGGCGCGAACAACCACTGAGGAGCATTTCACCTGTCCAATAGCAGCAGCAACAGCAAAAACAAAAACAACAGCGACGACGACGACAGAGAGAACAACAAGAAGAAGTGAGCAGCCGACATCGGCCCTGCGATGGCCAAGCAACACACATCAAATTTGAACTTGAACTTGAACTCGGCGGCGGCGGCGGCGCTTTACGAGACGGAAACGGAGACGCAGACGGCGACGGAGATAGACAAAGAGGCTGAGATGCAAACGAGCTCCTTCATTCGCCTGTGAGCCGAGCTCGAGGTAAGAAGCCCACGACAGGTGAGACGCCTTCCAGCCGAGGATCAGCCGTCTAGTCTCTGTGGCGCCCGGCGCCAATCGACTTGCTGCGGCTTCGGGCGCTTGTTGCCGCCACTGCCGTCGTGGTTGCCGCCACCTCTGGCGCGGTTGTTTTCTTCCAGGGCCTTCATATGCGGCCAACTTGGCCGCCTTGACAGCCAGTGAGATCTCTGCCCGTCGCGGCCACAACCAAATCAATTCCGACGACCGACCGACGTCGAGAGAAGAACTATCAACATCCACATCTACCTGGCGGCTGAAGACAACGAAGACGACGACGACGGGATGGAGAAGGCGGAGAATCCCCTCAAGGCTGCTGTTGTCCGCATTGAACTCTGCTCGAGCAACAAACAGGCGATGGACGTAATCTAGCAGGTTGCTTTTGTGTTCTGCCCAAAACCAGAGGATGCTGTCCGTCCGTCGGTCCGTCCGTCAGTCTCGTTTTATCTCTCTTCTCACCTGAACTTTGCACGCAAACTGGACTGTGTTTTCTCGCCGCTCACTGGCGGCCACAGAGTCGACTGGACTCCGATAAGAGTCCAGCTCTCCTCAGGCGACCGATGTTGTCTGCTGGTCAAGGGCGAGGAAGTTAGCCTGGCCAAAGATTGCAACATAACAACAACAACAACAACTTGGCCAGCAGCCTGTGGATTTCGTGGAGTTTTAGTTGTATCAAAGAAGTATCCTG
>JAJHUT010000162.1:0-45000 GCA_020916435.1 Oxytropis ochrocephala
GCCATGCATTACTAATAAGAATCTTCGGTTGATAGGCAGCAGAGAGAGAACTCCATCGTAGGGCGGCTTTCACACAGAGATGCACTACTCCATCTGGGCTTAAGACTCGGGAGTAAGATAAGAATCTTTTGGTACAAGGACTACAACAAAAATCAATAGATAAATCTCATTGACGGGACTCTACGTCTGGCCTTTTCCATCCAGTCGATTGTAAGAGTGCCTCTTGAAATCCATAGATCAATCATATATCATCAGTACAATAAACAATACAAAAAGAAATGGATTCTCCTGACTAAATAAGTAAGCGTCAAATCTCACCTGCCATGAAAAAGAAAGGCAAGGTATAGGGAAGAGGAGATTCATGATAGTCACTCCGCTCCAGATAGTGAAATACAGATTCTTGTTTCATTTTCTCCATTCCTTTCGGGTCGAAAACGTGGCTGCTGGTGGGCTGTGCCCCATTCTTCTCCTTTCTCTCCGCTTTGACAAACTGAAGGAACCTAGCACCACTGTTTGATGAAAAATAGACGGAGGATAGCTGTCATGACCGAAGAAAGGGCGGAGGAGCCAGTGATTGTGAAAGATTTTGATGGAATGTCCTACTCCTGCCTGATCAACCAATCCCTCTTATTTGAGTTTAGGGACACCTCGTTAGTAGGGCCAGGACCACACCAGCCTGAATGAGCCCCATCCTCTGGCCTCTCATTTCCATTGGTCGATCCTGGCGGCTCCTGCATCTCCATGGGGCCCTGGGCCATGCTGCCAGAGTCCTAGTCGAATCACACCAATAGGAAGTTGACTGACCTGGGCTCTTCAATCGACGACTGCTCGTTCCTCTAGCCGATGCCCATGCCTGGATTCGAGGCCCTAGCCAGTGGAGATGAATCTCAGTAAGATCGGAGCTTTCTTCCTCCTCCTTCCAGTCCAGTTTGAACCGTCCTACAACGAAGACCTTCCACTTACTGCAAGGTGAGGCTCCGCCTCTTCCCTAGAATCCACTCCGCTTTGGAGTGAATGTATGCTAGTCCAACTTTGAGCAGCGAGATATTGAAATAACGAAATATTTGAGCAAGCTTTACCTTGGTTTGGTAACTTCAGATGAGAGGAAGGTCGATTTGACTGACTTTAACTTGACCTGACTTTAATCCACACCGGTTAATGAAGGCGATGGATTAGTTTTTCATCAATGCTGGCCCAGTCGAGGCCTGTCCATGCCCAACCCAATGGACAAACCTCCGCCCCTAGCTCTATAATCCAATTCGTCTCTCCCTAGTCCCCTGAAAGCCTCCTCTCTTGGCCTAGCCTCTTTCTCAACTCCGAGTCTGGAAGTTCAGCGGCTTTCTACCGCTGACGAAGACCTGCGCCATTAAGACAAAGAAGTGGGAGTCTATGCCTTCATAAAACGAAAAGCTTTCAGTCCTTGTCAGTAATAACGAATTCGTGGAATGAGGGATCCAGAAATGGAGGTTAGAGGGGAATGGCCTTCCATTATTGGGTAAGACCTTCCTTTGAATTCGAACTGGTCACGGAGCCTCCATTGAGTTGTTTAGGTTATGGAATCATCCTAGTTGGGGGTTCAGTCTGGTTATCAAATGTGGTGCGGGTCTACCTCTTTATTCAGTCTAGGTTCAAGTGAAGGGTGACTGAGGGACCAGACTTGAGATCTCTTTCATCTCTTCTATATGGGGAGGCTCTTTCAACAAGAGTGTGTTGGGGAGGCTAGGAAAGACGGATTGACTGAGAGGCGATGCCTACTCTACTCGTTACTACTAAACGATTTTGGCCAAGAGCGGAAGGAGGACTTGAACCTCAACCTCAGCCTTGGCAAGGCTATGCTCTACCATTAAGCTTATTTCTAGCTACGGGTAGTATGAAGCACTACTGGAGCAATTAACGTATCACTTGATACGGGATGACTTCATTTTTCCCCGCCGGACCACCTTTAACCTCCGATCGAGGAGCCACGATAATGAGCAGGGGTAGGCGGCTAGGAGGTGGGCGGCGCCTTTCTCTCAATTCCGCTGCCCAGTGCCATGCATATTGGTGCGAGTTGTAAGAAGGAGTCTTGGTCTGAGTCGAGCTGGGGCGTCATTTCATTCTCGTAATGGAGGAGACTGCAAGATCAGACAAAGGGACTCCTCGCAGCGGTAATCTGTCTTTAAGTTCAGTCATTTCCCTAAGATTTATTCTCTTATTATATTGAGCAATCCAAGCAGATCCGGGAGCTGGAAACATGAGGTGTTTGTCTCTTTTTCTAACTTCAACAGGAATGTATCAATAAAACAGCCTTCCATACAGGATCACGTCGTGGCATGAACTGACAAAAAAATGAATCACAACCTCTTCCCATGATCTTGATTAGTTCCAGCTTGTTGAGAGTTCTCTTCTTTCTAGACTGGACCTCTGTCTCCTGAAAGACCTGCTTCTCCCGGCATGTGCTGAGCCCTCTACTCATTCAATCACTTGCTTGTGATTGCAGCTATTCTCGGGCTGGGAGAGACGAGGGAACCGGGTCCGCCTCGTCTGCGACGAATCGACACGTTAGGGTCCGAATTCTGCGAACCACTCGGACCGGTGACCAAGATCTCCATTACGTCGTACGACAGATATCGATCGAAGAAACTGACTTTCAGTTGTAAGCCATCCATTCTGCTCCTATCTAAAGTGATGCTAGGCTGTTTCATTTAAGGTGCGCTTTCCTCTGCTCGGCCAAGGATGAACATGTTTGAAGCTAACTGCATGTCGAGCGCTTGCCGGAGTTCAGGTCACTCGTTCCTCGCTTGTTCCAATCCAGTAAAGAGCTTCAGATCTGATTCTATGACTATATTACGATATCTCAGGTCTGACGAGCTCTCACGAGGCTGTACAAAGAGCATGCCCTGAGGTGTAATGGCCACGCCGCTGCGCACTTGCATCACCACCTGAGCTTCGCTACCGCCCCGCCCAGCCCTACGCCTCTACTACGAATCTGAATCATCACGTGGCTGCAAAGCAAGCTAAGCCTACACGGCCCCAGGTAGCCAAAAAAGACCCTCTCACGGCCGAAGGCCCGCAAAATATCGTTGAGAACTTTGAACGAGCCCCAAACGCCCATTTTCCTAGAGTTCCAAGTGATCCTCATTCCTACCGCAGCCTTCTAACTTAAGCCGAAAGAAAGCTGGGCATGGTAGTACGAGGGGGCATATAATGTATCTGGCAGTGGTCTTCGGATCGATCGCAGATTCGGCTCCCGCCGTTTGGCTTCCACCCAGTTGACTCTTGTTCCTCCTCTTACAACGGGAGGACTCATGTAAACTTATTCCTTTAGGTCCTCTGTCTAGGCTGCATTTTGGAACATCTAATTGGAACAGAGGCCACAATCTCGATTCTGCAATAGAGAGCAGGAGATTAACAGATCATCTTACACAAAAGGCTTCCTCGTAATCTATCCCAAAGTTATGTATTCCTGAGTAAAGCCTTGACTAGCCTGACTCCTTTCCTCCTTTCTCCCACAAAGCTTCCTCTTCATAACCAGTCCTACATCAAATTAGTAGAATTTGAGATGGGGAGAGCCAAATGATACAATGTGCATTTCTCTCTGAATCAGAGAGGTCTCCAGATCGAAGTTACATAAGTCATGTAATATAATAATAGTTATTTCTGGATAAATGTGTTTATTTATGCAGCAAATTCTGGCATGAGAGGACTAATGAGACAGAACACTGCTTGATGCATTCCTTCTAGCAGGGCTTCAGCCTATCTCAATGGAAGAGTCTCTGGTCAGTAATCCTGTACTCTCACTTGGCCTGAACCACTACGTTATCCATGTTCCGGCTCATTCGTATGCTCATCCTATTCATGTCACTGGCAGAACCTGTAATAAACCATCATTCTAAATCCATCCTGTTACAGGGAATCACACCCTTGGATATCAGTTCGAAGGGAGCAGCGCCGGAGTGGCGGGAAGTAGCTCCACTTCCATATGAGCATCTTCCTTTTCTGGGGATCAAGATGGAAACTGGTGAGGTCCAGAGGTCAACGTGTAACATGTCAACCTGCTTTAATGAGAGTACTTAGCTTCCATTAGGAGCTTCCTCAGCTGAGCTTGTGGCTATTTCCCTAATGAAACGAAGATAGTACAAATTAGGAGGCCAGTAGATGGAAAGCCTCTTCAGTAAAACTCTTTCAAGCTTCCGCTTCTGGAATCTGGATGGCGGTCTAGCTGAGCAGAAGAGAGTGTTTCAGTTACGGTTTAGGGCCAGTGAGTTAGCCAGGATTGCCTCCGTGAAGGCAGACAGGCGCCTGTAGACAGAAACTGCTTTGCAGAGTTGACGTAGGAAAAACAAACCACTTCTTGTGTTTGTTGTTTGAAAAGGCCATGTACAGTTCTGGGGTTGTAGGAACAAATCTACTTGTCTGCCGTTCTTTTTCCGTTAGCCAGTATCGAGAGATCAGCACTCTAAGACTCTTTGCGCTAACACAGCAGGTGCCTGAGCAGAGAGTCACTTTCTGGGCTGTAGGCGCAAGGATCTTGGACCACCTCTCTTGCCAGTAGCTAGGCAAGCGGTCTGAGTCAAGTGTCAAAGCAAGAAACCAATTGTTGGCAAAAGAGTCACAAATATGAAGTAAATGACTCTGGTCTTCTTCTGGAGAGTTAGATAAAAGAAAGTCTCCTCTGTATAGGAATGAAAAGGCTTTCTGCACTAGTTATCTCTGTAAGAAGGGCTTTCATTAGCGGAGAAGGCGGGTTTTCTGGATGCTGGCAAATGGGCATGAGAAGGAGCATCACGTTCCATGCTGGAGATCCTTTACTAAACCCCTACCCTAACCATTACTTCAGAGCCTACCATGAACTACGCTTGTTTGTTTTTCTTTTTTGGCTGCAAGAGCCTCAACACACTGGGAGAGGGAAAGTTGCTGGAGCGATGTACTGGCGGATAGAGACCACAATAAGATACACTCTAAAGATGAAGTGCAGGATGCCACACTCAGGGATAAGAGAAAGATCAAAGCCTGAAGCCAGCAAAGGAGGTCCTAAGATCCGCAAGGAGACAGACCACAACAGGAAAGGAAAATGAAAAGAAGGAAAAGAGGTAGATTTCCTTAGACTCCTATCATAGGAGCCCTGCCTCATGGGGGAAAGGGACAAGAGGCGGCTGGGGCGCAACCCCTGACACTGGCTGTGAACTAATGCCAGTAGATGGATACTGGTATCGCCAGGCAGTTTCATTCTCGAGGAGTGGTCTAGTCCTCGAGATTGGAGAATCAAGCATGTTGGTGATGAATTGAGGGGAACTGAACTATATGTGTAAGCAAAGCAGTTCTGGTCCTCCATTCGTTGGGCCTCGTGACCCTATCAGTCAGTCGGCTTGCCATCAATACAACACCCAAAACCTAGAAAGAGGCACACCTTCACGCCTCTTCTTACCGCTTTTCTTAATGCAATTACTAGCTTACTGTCCACCTTCCTTCCCCACTTCAGCCCTGGTCCTCAGGGGATGTATCGATGCCTTTCTTACTTTGGATGAGCGGATAGGCAATTTCTTATCTTATTTTTTAATTTAATTTTGTGTCGAGGTACTTTGGATTCGGCTTGTTAATAGTATCACTTCGCGCCGCAAGCTTGCCTCCCGGGTAGGGGCGTACGGGTTGCTAAGCATTACATCCACGGGAAATTTCTGAGAGAGTCCGTTTGGCAGCAAAACATAGCGAGTGGAGTAAGTAGGATGAGGCGGCTGGAAGAGACTGAGCTCGGACGAAGCCAATCACATTGAGTTGTAGATTGATATAGTTAACTCTATGCACTTCACTTCAGAAAGTCAGAGTTGAAGCTGAGCGTTCACTCTTAGCGGCACCTCTCTGACTCAGTGATGGTAATGTGTGTTGGGCATAACTAGCGAGCGAACCATACTCGGATATCGCTCGATAAGGCCAGTTTCTGGATTAAGACTCAACAAACTGACCATTCCTCATCAAAGGTCTACAGCAAGAGACTCCATGTACCTGGCCTCTGCTTCAGTGCGTCCTAATTTCTGTAAGTCGTCTCGTGCTTTAAGCCTGCTATACATCCCGTTCCATCTTACTCATTCCTCTGACAATCCATCCTATCTTTAGTAGTAGCCTCAACCTAAGGCCTCCAAGGGGAGGATCTTCTGCGCTACAGGCTACAGCATCTCATCCCATCTATCATCTACTCTGCCGTTGGGCGTAGGGAGAATGGCTAAGGCAGAAAAGACATCCATGCATGCCACCCATAGTAATCTGACGGATAACATCCATCAGGGCCATCCATGAACAGAGTTAAATAACCTCTGATCCAGCCAGTTTCCTATGGCAACATTCATTCCTTCCCTGCTCCTTCAACTGATTGACCTAGTCGTCCGAGTGTAAGTGACTCTGGACAGTAGAGTAGGATCGCTGGGGAATGACTCTCCTTTCAAAATGAGGCTGATATCCATCTGGACTAAAACAACCTGCTGTTTTCACAGAAACAATACCTAACTCTGGGTACCACAGCACACCTACTAATGAGGTCTTTACTCTTCTTTCTGCTACCTTCTTGCATCACAACTGAATTAAAGGTACAAGGAACGTAGTAACTCGACAGTAAGGAGAGGACTGAAAAGTCCTCTTCGTAATTCTCTCCATTTGATTGACCTCACTGAAACCGGTTTAGTTAGTAGTCAATAACACCCTGACAGGTCCTTTGCGTGATCTATGGACCTTGTGCTGAGGGCACCTACCCTCTTCAGGTGTCAAACCAAAAGGAACTATCGGTTTCACAAGACCGGCAGGCCAGGGGTTGGCTCTAGCATAAGGAGTCAACCTCACAAAAACATAAAAGAGTTGGTTTTGCGGACCCGTGGCAGAGTAGAGATGCCTGAGAGGTATCCTGTAATCGCTGCAGCAGACTAGGACATTGCTTCAACAGGCCAAACGCCTTAGGGCAACTAAATCGAAAACCTTCCAGACAAGGTCAAACTGGACCAACTGAGAGTCGGTCGATTCAACTCGCCATTTCCGGTTCACGAACGGCGCGTCTAAGATATCCCCGGATGGTTACGCCTGGAGATACTTCGTAACCACGTAGTACCACTTGACGTAGTTAAGCCATTGTTCGACCCACGACCTTACTCAAGGCTGTGTACTCCGCGAACGACTACCATCGGCAGGACGATAACCTCGTTGGGGATAGAGGCACAGGTCCTTTGGAGCCATTTCCCTGCGGGAACACTCCCATAAGGACTCCTGACTCCCAAATAAGTAAGCAAGTCAACTACCTTTGGAATTTGCATTCCATTCCTTTCGAAATCACCTCTCTCTCTCTTGCCGCAGTCGAGAGGAAGCTTATGGGTGGGCTACTAAGGCCTGGGAGAAGATCGGGATCAACAGCATCGATAGAGAAAGAGTGTAAAATGACTCTCTTCTTCTCCTGATTGGCAATGATATTCTCTTTCTTCTGCCATTATGAGACAAGACAGCTTCTCTGTTCAAGGATCTAATCCAACTTAGGGAAGAAGGCGTATGCCCTCTGCTTCTCCACCTCTGAACCATAACTCCGAATCCAGAAATGGAACGAGAACTCCATCTAGACTTGTGACCTGACACCTGCATACCGCATCTGCCAGTGGCTGTGGTACAGGTGTAGTTGTGGTCTTGAATCGACAGTGAGGGCAGTTAGGTCAAAGGTTTGCCTGCAATCGATGGCAGAACGACTGGGACTCCTCTCCTTTCCAAGTTAGCCCAATCCGCTTTATGATCCCAGTTGGTACTTCAATCTTATATCAAGCGAATTCAATGTTCTGGGTCAATAGAAGGAGCGATGGAAGGACAAAGGAACTTAATAAGAAACAAGCGGAGTGGATATGACAAAAAAAGCTCTCTCTTACGAGAGCGGGAGTCGAACCAGCACCTTCTGGGATCAAAAATACAGGCCCAGCGAACTACTCTTTCATTCTGATCGTGACTTTCAAAAAGAAAGAAGAGAAAGAAATGGGAGTTAAGCGCCTACATAACAGGTTGCTTGGTTACCAAGCCATCCTGCTTTTCGCCCCTCCAGTCTGGGATTATTATTTATTATTTTATTATTGGACTTACTATTATAATAAATACTAATATCCATCAAAATGAAAGACGAAGATCGATTTATCTACCCAAGAAGATAGAGAGTCCCACATACGAGAAAAGGTCACAAACAAATAGATGGAACTAAGTAACATTGCAAAGGCATAATGATAGTAGGGACGGGATATCCCGCCCTCCACAGTCCATCTCTGGACGTGAAGGTCTCCCTCATCCGGCTCTCTGCAGGGAATCTCAACTCACTCGTTTCCCAATATCCCCTACTACATCATATGGGGCTACAGGAGATCCCAGAGGCTCTGCCTGGAAAGCTGCTATACCACCACTTTGACTCCAACTCTCTCTACTCATAGTAGTCACTGACTCACTCATAGTAGTCCGTCCGGGCTGCTCTTGCTGAAATCATTACCTTCATTCCTCCTGTGCTCTAGCACCAGGCCCCTAGACCACTACCATGTAGTTAGGTAGAGATAATCAATCTGCAGTGACGGGAATCTGGGGATCCCTATAAATATCAAAATGAAGAATATATCTATAGAGAAGCTACCTTTCTCTCTCTACTCCAATAGATGTATCTGGTCTTGTACGGTACAGTACAACATGAGATGATGGAATGCAATGGGGATGGATGGTAGAGGGCTGCCTGGCGCCCAAAAGCGACAGATTCACTTGTCCCCTTTGTCCAGGGACCTCGTGCATACAAACCGAAATGACTCTACAGCATATAGCCATGCCTCTCTCTCTCTTTACAGCCTCGTGGATTTGACTAAAGAAGGGAAGATATAATTGGGGGCAGTGAAGGCCTGTGAGAAGTAGACAGCAAGCTTTCTCAGCCCCTATTCTATTATTATTATTAAAGATAAAAGCTGCAGCGCCCCTATCTCTAATCTAAAGGGGCGTGCTTAATTTCACTCGCTAGGGATGATTACACCCATTCACCAGCATCTCCCAAGAAGACTACAAAAAGCTCTGGTCTTCTACGTCCCTACCACTGCAGTAAGCCTTCCTCGGTTCAGTAGCGTGGGTTTCCCGTTTACTCCATTAACGGAGGACCCTACCAGACCAGGCAGGCGGCCACGTATCATAAATGCGTTCTTCGCACAACAAATCCACTTTGAAGTTGACTTCATCCGCTCAATACAATCGCTCTGGAATGCACATGATATGACCATAAGCGCCTAACATCTCACAGCACCTTTGTTCGTTAGCTTTCTGGAATGAGTACTTCATATCCGAAACGTAGGAAACGATCTGACTCAGAAAGCTGCCCAAAAACTTGATCGAAGAATCCAGCGCGTTTGTCAAAGAAGCTATAGAGTCGATTATAAAAAAAGTACTTGTTTGGAAAGGCTCGTTGGAATCTGATCCGCATGGACTGACTACATTATAGACGCAACAGAAGCACCTGGGGCGCACTAAAACAGAATAGGTATTAGTTTGCAATGGTTGGAGCAGCAAACTTTGATTCGGCAAGAATCTCATTTTTTGGCAGTACGAAGCGGGAATTGGCCCAAAAATTGGATAGGGCCAAGATCGCAGTCGGCGCCTGGCGGCTGGGACTCCGGGCGCCCTGAACCGCGCGAAATGGTCAGCCTCATTACACGGCCTCCGCCTAACTCTGGGCCTCGTGTGTGGGGGGCAATTTATTATCTGTGTCGGCGGTGCGGTCCGGCGCAATTTCCTACCCAACAACTGCCCGTTCAAGGCGACTGATCTTCCCATCAGAGGATCGGATTGGGTTGTGGTGGGACGTATGGCACTATCTGATTTTAAGGGAGTGAGAGCCAATGACACGGCCGCATAGGAGGTTTTATTCGCGTTTGCATGTTATTTGAAATCATTCTAGCCTTTTGCTTTATTATCTTATTATGTTTCCTAGTTCATCGCTTGTGAATTGTACATTCATACTTTCAGTTCTAAATTCATTTCCTCAGACCTGAGAAGAAAACAAAGAAAGAGATGCGGATGAAAAGTGATCCCCTCTCCTCTCCTAGAGTGCCAAAACCAAGAGCAACTGACCCGCGGGCAAAGTGCAGGGAAGCATTGGTGGTCAAAGAAGCAGCACTTCCGCCGCAGGAGATCGAACAGATCCAAGTTGGCTTGATTCAGCCCAAGTGAGCATCAAAACAGTCATAAAAAGTGCCCCCATTGACCGGGAGTGAAGTAAATGGTAGGCATGGCATCATAGGCAAAAAGAAAAAGGCCTTGATTGGACATGCACGTAGGTTCTGGTGGGGAACATAGATGAATCTACCCAAAGTATGAATTGAAGGAGCGCAAATCATTCAGGTAGTCCTGGCCCCATAGCCATCTCCCAATCATGTGGGGACAACAGACCAGCAATTGACTCAAATGGGGTAGTGGATAAAACAAAATAGAGTGAAGCAAGAAAGCGCGCTGGGAAAGAAACTTATCTAGAATAGCTACTCAGAATCCCAACCTATGCTAGCATGGAACTGCAAAAGTGGCTCAGTCTTAATGAATAAGCGGGATAAAGAGAGACATTCATCTCCTGCACTCTTTCAACACTGCTGCCCATCCCAATCTTACGGCTATTAGTTCTTACCCATGTGAGTGCTTCTCTGGTATGTGAGTTTCTAGTGAGATTCTGTGACCGGTGATAAAGTCTCTGTCTGAAGTAGAAAGTCCGAGTTGGTCAGTTGGACACAAAGTAGGTCGTAATCTCCCTCTCCTCTTTCTTGTCAGCATAACTCGCATCATACACAACAACAGGCATGGCTGTGGTACCAACTGGAGTTTGGTCTCTGCTTAGGTGGGATGCCCACTGCATCCGCCACATTATCATACAAAGCTCCATTACCTTCCTAAGTCCAGGAATAGCGGGTCGGGCCACCTAGTCAAGATTGATAGCCGGGTGGGGACACCTCTTGAGACTTCTGGAGCAAGACCTTTCTGCACATCAAAGCAGCATGGGAAAGACAAGATCACATAATAAGAGAGAGAGTCATAATCTAGGGCAAGCATTTCATAAAAATATCGTCCCTTCGGTCCTTCTCTTTAGAGAAATCTTTCTGGTAGCATTGAGCTGCAGTCAGACAGCTTAGATCACACGGGCATCGCCCCACAGTGACAGAAGACAGAGGAGTTTATAAACACACAGTAGAACATGCACAGGGATTTCCAAGGAATGAACTGGCTCTTGCTCCCTAGCTAAGAACAAATAAGAGGAAAACTCTTGTATCGCTCTCTTGAACTAACCTCCCAACAGGGGAGAAACTCCAACTACCCTTTGCATAAATTCAGAGCAGATCAAGGACCACGGCGTATAGGCTGTCAAAGCCAAAGACTGATCTACTTCCGGCGAATAGTTGGGCCTTTTCTGCTCTCCCAACGGACTGACCTAGTCGCCTTTCGGAGTATCCCCGGATCGGCACTAAATATCACAGCCAATGAAACCTTAACCTTCTATTACTACTCCTTTCTAGAGAGATAGGTACTAAAGAGAAACTGTTTGTCTTAATGTGATGACATCGGCTATTGGAGTGACGCTGAGGCAGAGGGAAATGGATCTGTGCCTGAGCCAACTCATCCGGATTCTGGAGCGTTCTTCCGGACCATAGGAAAACTAAACTCTATTCTCGCGGAGCTTTAGTTTAGAGTTTAGCACTGCGGCGCGGAGCATAAGTTAGCTTCCAATCGCCTCTCTGTCTATTCCCGTGACAGTGAGACGCACTTGTTTTTGTATGGATTCATTACTAGCGAAAAGGCACTTAAAGTGTCTTCTTTCCAATTATATTTCGGAGGAATTAAAACATCTTTCACTTGAAAGCGATCGACTTCGATTGAGTTGACAAGTCATCGCCAGCTTTAGGTATTTATAAAAAATGCAATTATCTATTCCATTAAAAGCTAAGCATAGATAAAAGATATACGCGCTTCTCCTTCATAAAAGAGCGCTCCGACCGTCAAGCGCGGGCAAGTGCTGGAGCTTGGTAGGTCTGGCTAGAACCTTGAGGGCAGAGAGAACTGGATTAGCTTAGAGGAAGTTTACCGTAGTAGAAAAGAGGTCGGTGGAACTGGTACAGAAATGGGTGATTTTCCATTCGGAGGAATTCCGTCTCTGGCTAATGGGTTTAGCCAATGATGCTTCCCTTTCTCAGCTATTTCTCACTGGTAGCTCGCTACCAGTCCCACGCACATAGGCTGGTCGGCGATCGAAGTTTAAGTATTCGCCCTATGAAGATGCGTAATCCCATTCCGTTGTCGTCCTTCTCTTTATTGCATTTTTCATTGTAAACTGAGCTTGTTGATCAAATCCGTGGCTTAGGTCCGGACCGTTCCTAAATTCATCTCACTTCCTCACAACTGGAGCCCTTCTTGATCGAGTCTTTATTCCTGAAAACAGTTCCTTCTTCATCTCTCAAGCAAGAGAAGAGATTTGGTCCCATCTCTTCCTGGAAAGCCCTAAAACCTCACTCTTCCAAGCCTTCCTCGGACATCAATCCCGGGAAAAAAAAAAAGTGTAAGTTAGAAGAAGACTGGTTAGACTGGCACTAGGTCCTGGCTGGCTCGCATATGAACTCTCTTTTTCTCTGAACAAGACAAAAAGAGGCTTGCAGGTCTAGTCGCATACCCTCATGTCTTATTGTTCCTATTCGTTGCGGTGCGGGCCGTAGTCGTTTTTTACCAGCCATATTTTTAAAACGCTTTAGCTTGGCTTTTTCTTTGGATTATGCTCCTAATTTAATTTTACGAGAAAGCAGCTGAGCTGGGATAGGAAATTTGTGTCAGTTTAAAGTGAAAGAACGAGCCCTATGACTATTCTTTTGCAAAAGCCCTTTATACTTTTACGCTATTGAAGTATCTCACTTGGATTCTTCTCTACGAATTGGATTTGAACCAATATCTCGGGCGACTTTCCTTTAGCCGATCGTGAGTGGGTCTGCCGTCCTCCCACATTATGCAGTCCTCCTAAACTCAACAGCATTTCGTCAGAAAACATCCTGTCTTTTTACTCTGAGTAGTCCCATGATAGTCAAAATTTACAGCTCCCAATAATCAAGGCAACACCAAAGAAAATTAGACTAGGAACCATAAAGCAGACAGTAGTTAGTAGGTAGAGAAAGCAAATTGCCCAATGTTCCAAAGCATCTCAGTTTTGATTCGGTTTTTTGTTTTAGTTTCTAGATCCAACTCTAGATATGTTCCAGAGAATTGTAGTTCATCGTGAAAATCAGCCAGCGCCATTCAATCTTGTAAACTCATTGAGCACTGCAATTGGAAAAAGAGACAGAGGAATTGCAAACGATGAGAGGAAAAACCAATCTTGGTTGGGGCAATGGAGTAAAGAAGTGGTTGGATTTGAAACCATTCTGTTTCAAGAGCCAAAGAGGCACATAGAGTACAAACGGTTGTGGCAGTCCATTCCGGATCGACCGAATTGGTACGGAAGTTGTAACGTGGGTAAAAGGATTTTGAATAACCCGTGAGCCAATTCTTAGAAGTAACTTTGTAAGCAACTGCTGATGTGGCACGATTTCATTCGAGAGTAAAAGAGAAAAAGAAAACGAGAGAGGATCGAATACCACACAATAAGGACGATATACGAGAGGAATGGAGAAAAACTCTTGATTGGTGTGGAGGGGCAGATCTTGTTATTATATAGAAAAAGAAAGAGTCGTCTCATTTCCTTACATTAGCAATGGAAGAAAAATAAAAGTCAATATCTGTGAAACATGAGCTTGTGATATAGCTACACCTAATTCCTATCTCTGGCTCCTTTATCTGCAGGAGCTGAAGTCGACCCTTCCCCAGCATCTTTCAGGAATTCCTTTTGGGCCCATAGTTGTCGCTGGAATAAAGTCATCCCCTCTTCGACGGCCCGCCTTCGAGCAGCACAACAAGTCGGGCCTCCGTTTGAGCAAACGGTGCCATTTGCTCCGCCAGCTGTCGCGCCCGTTCTTGGTCACGAGCCAATTCTCGGGCTTGATCCAAGCGGCTGTCGACTCCGTCCAGAAACGTCTTGAGGTCTTCTAAGATTTTTGTCTTGCCTCAAGACCCTCGGCGGATTGGACCGGGCTTTCACTCAAGTGGCGAATCTCCCTATCCACTTGATCGAGCTCCGCTCCTCGCTCGAGCTACCAGCTTTCTTATATTTAATTCCTGTTGACTAATCCGAGTCCTTGAGAGCTTAGACGTCAGCGGGAAGAACTCCGAATTTTATCGGCTCCTCCTCTCTTGCCCTCTTGATGGTATCCAGTTGAAATGGTTGCAGCCCCTAGTTCAGGCTCTAAGTAAAGCATTCACGCACCAAAGACCTCTTACTACGCTCCTGAGCCTAGGAAAGATAAATCCCATTTGCCTTATACGTACTACTGTGCAGCAGATGATTTAGCTGCCGTTATTCCTCCACCAGCTTCTTTTTGGCATCAAGCCAGCCCGCCCTTATTCCTTGCATCAACAGGCAATCCCGCATAAAAAGAAAGGCTACTGACTTGGCTGATTCAACAAGGAAAAAGGCATCCATTCAAACAGCTCCCATTCCTATGTTGACACCAAGAGAAAGAAACCCTGGAGCCTTCCTCTCTATCCATTCCTTTTTCAAAATCATAAAGGAAGGAAATGCTTAGCTTACTAAACCAGCAACAGCGGAGTAAGCTCCCATATCCGTGAAGGACTGCTTTCCAGCAGAGGAAAACTTCTCGTTGCTGAGCTTGCCGTTAAAAGTAAGATGCTGATTATATAGCAGCTCCGATTCCTTCACCGAGAACGAGAAGGAAGTCTTTTATTACGAACAAGCGCTAAAGAAGGGGTGGGATCTCTCCTAAAAGAAAGAATTGACCTCGAGCCTGTCCTACTTATTCTTCTTTTCCCGTTCTGACCCACGGATCAGTTGGCAAATCGAATCCCACGGGTACTTTACTAAAAAAGGATCCTAAAATCAGACTTTATAAGGAAGGCTAGCTTCTCGAACCAGACCAGAATCTTTGAAGCTCTATGGGAAGACTTACTCTAGGTACACAGACAGACCAAGCTAAGCCAATCTCACGTCAGGGAAATTCTAGCCCTTGAAAGCAGCCCACTTCGGAGTCTCTCACAGGAGAAGGACTGACCTTTTCTCTCATTCCTATCGAGAAGACTAAGTCAGGGCGAGCTCTTACTTAGAGAGAGTTAGTTGGGTAGGGTCACTCTAAGATCAAGAAATCCTGAGTCACGAGAGAGATTCTCCACACGAACGTCAGGTTATAACTTACATAGGTGAATCGGACCAAGACCTATCTTACACCAACAAGGAGTCGCTTTTGTTACGCAGTTCGCTTAAGCCTTCCTACATATGCGGGCCCACCGGTTTAAAGAGTCCTCTATCCGGACTCCCCCTAGACCTCTGTCTGGCCTAGGGAACTTCTCTAAGCTCGAGAGCTCCTGTCTCCTCACTTAAAGCGTAAGCGGCTCACCTCTCCCCGGAAACAAGCCAAACCAAAGCAAGCAAACTAACGACGAGAAAGTCTCATGGTACGTCCGCTAGTCCCTTTGATTTGATTCCCAATCGTGCACGGCGATAATCAAATCAATTCGTAGCCCGCCCCCCGAATTTACATTTACCAAGGAATCACGGTAAGTGGAAAGCTCCTCCAGAACCTTCGCTATTTTAAGGCGTTTTCCGGGAATCCGCCGCTTCCCCTTATTTGCTGCTCCACAATGCTCTCTCCAAAACGAAAGTGAAAGAAGCCCGCGTACCCACTCTTCTTTCCCCCCATTGCTGGGGGCCTCGTCCTCAGGGACTACACCTTTCAAAAGGATAAACTTAGAAAACAAATAGAATCAAAAAGGCCATCATTAATGCGAACAAGGCAATAGCCTCGGTTAGAGCAAAGCCCAGGATTGCATATCCGAATAACTGTTTTGCCAATGATGGATTTCTTGCCACGGAATGAATTAATGAACTGAATACGTTTCCAATACCTACAGCAGCTCCCGCTGAAGCAATTGTAGCAGCTCCGGCACCTATTGATTTTGCACCTTCTAACATCTCGAATGGAGAAAAACTCGTCACGCTTTTTCATTCACGATTTTTTGTTCTCGTCGCTTCAAAACCTCGTTCCTTTTCTCTTGGACATCTCACTTGAAATGCAATCAATGCATTCATTCTTTTCGATCTTATACTCAGATAGACTAAAGACTCACCCAATTTTCATGAATAAAGAAAGGGATAAACAACGACATCTGTGAACTCGGGTAGGCTTAGGGCATACCTCTGCCCTAAGCTAACAGCTTTCTTCTCTTATGTATGTAATAGTTGGATGAAAAGATCGCTCCTATCCTACAGCCGTGATCAACTATACTAAACGATTGATTCCACCCACTTTCAGCTATATCAACAAGGGATCTCTTTAGTCACGGTTGGGCACAACAAAAGTCAGGCCATTTTTCTATGGACTGCGCTCCTTACTAAGCAAGATGACTCCATCTCCTGACAAATGAGATGGAACTCAAGCCAAACAAAGGAAAGAAGTGACCAAAGACTGACTTACTTTACGAAAAAAGAAAGGAAAAACTCTTCTTCAATGGGACTTCGCTATTCTAAAAGAAGGAAGGATGCCGATCTCTTTCGGTTGGCGTTGATCCCCTAAGGCGGGTTGAAAACTTTCTTTTTAGTTGAAATTTTTTAAGTACTCAAAATAAGCCTCTTTGCCAGTCGATTTCGGATGCGGTGTTTTGGTAAGAAGAATATACGAATTTCAAGAAGTTCAGTTTTTGTGCCCCCCTGCTTCCTATTCCTACTCTGGAGGATCACTCTTTCGCTGACTATGTCGCTCACTTCCCTTCTATATCTATATAGAATAGCGAAGTCAAAGACTTCAACTTCCAATTCAAGAAAGTCCTTGCATGTACCCTATCCCGATTTCCTCTTGCTTCTGACTCAGAGAGAGAATTTTGAAGCCTTTTACTTAAGTGCAACAAAGACTGGTGCCAAGCTTCTTCCTCAAGGACGGGAAATCTTACTTCTGAGTCTGGGCCTGTCTTCTCTGCTAAGAGAACTCTTATACTAAAATAAGGCTTGTATCTAAACTCATTCGCAAAGCCCAGGACCTCCTCTTTTCTTTAGATAGAACTAGAGCGGGCAAAGTACTCTTTTTCAATCAATTAGGCTGATTACTCTTCTAGTTGGAACTATTTTTATTAAGCTCCCAACGAGAATGGTTGGTTCAACAAGCTGCATCATGGTATCATACCTTCATCTAAAAGATGATTGCTAAATCCCAAGCATATCTAATCAAATCGTTCAGTGTGCTTGCTATTTTGATCGTCTTTCTTTTTTCTTTGCTAGAGGAATCCACATCGTCTGCAGGGACCAGATGAAAAAGGTCTGTGTCAAATCAACGAACGAAAAAATAAGATAATATACACTAGGTTAGCTCATCCCCGCCTATTGGTTCATAGCCAAGAAGGAGTTGACTTTCCTCAGGTGATAATTAAAGGGAGGGGTTTTCTTCCTCCCAATCGGATATATGGGCCAAGTAGAACATACAGCCAAGTGTACCAATCAAAGAATGAATGAAAGCTGTAAAGGGAGCCCACCCACCCAAGCCGGGGTTGAGTCCAATCATTGGTCCTAGCGATGAAAAAGACAATCTAAGCCAAAACTTGTTAATTCATTTTTGGCTTTCTTGTCTTTATATTAGATTAGACGCAAATAAAGATTTACTAGATTCCACTTTGACTTCCTTCGAGCTGACTTACTAATTACTCAATGCCTGAGCTTCCTTCTTTATAGTAATAGAAAAAAGTGTTGAACTCAGACTCTCCCTATCTTGCAGCCTAGCTTAGACCGGATTTCTCAATGCAAAGAGCTAACTTCAAGCGCTTACTCAATGGCAAAGCCAAGTGCTGAAGCTTAATGCCAAACAATCGAGTTAGAGTTCGATCCCTGGAAAAGTGGTCGATCCAACAGCCGTTAATCGCATGTGCAAGTGCCTAGTTGAAATACCGTATGAGATTGACCCACTGAACTCACTCAAGAAGCGGAGACAGTCAATAAAAAGAAGCGAAAACGTCATTCCGGGGAGATAAGGTAGACTTTCCTTTCTTCGGAAGCAGCAACAACCAAGACTGCTTATGGACCTTCGATCACTAAAGTAGAAGGGAGAAGAAATCTCAGAAGCTAAATCGGTAGTTGAGGACGGAGTTGCTCGACTGGTAAGGAGAGGACGGAAGAGTCAAATCGAATCGAAAGAAGACAGGCCCGTATATAGTCAAGATTGAAAGCCGTCAATCCGATTATTGAAGAGGGTAGTTTTGTCATGCCCGCGGGCCAATAAGTTCTTTCGCCGAGGGTTTGCGAAAGTTCTATCGAAAAAGGCCGTCGAGTGTGCATTGTTGAAAGGTGTACATCCTGTGAGAAATCATGTATCTCCCTGATGTTGGGAGCATTGAATGGGCATGTGTGGATGAGTAAGAAGGAATTCTCCGCGAGATTGTTCATTTTCATGTCCAATAGTCGAGCGAACAATCGCATACTCGCATATAGAAAGGTGGGCGAAGACTGAATTACATACAGCCTTTACTGAAGGAAGACTGTGATCCTTGGATCTCTTGCAAACTTCTTTCATATTTCGAAAAAAGTGAACCTGAACACACTTCATAAGTCTTGGTTGCCTCTTGCTCTTTCAGCCTATTCCCCATAAGGGGAAATCCATATCCCGAGCCTTGCTTATACATTTGTATAATTAGCCCCGACCTAGATACAAGCGCGTTGAGCTTTTTTATTCCTTTCCGTACCTACCTATACTTCTAAATTTGTTTCATAATAAGTTGCAAAAGAACTAGACGATGCGTCCACAGAATCGTTACGGCTGTATTTACGGCAGTCATGTTCTGGTCTGTGGCATTGTCATTTTACTAAGAGATCATTTGAGAACGTGTGGAGGAAGAACCAGCACGGCCTGGCCTAAAGCCAATCCATAGCCCCAAAATCTTTCTAAGATGAGCACGGGTTGTTTTTGAAAAAGTAGAGCAACTCCCTTTGGAGCATTTTTTCAATCACAAGGCGTGCACATGGGTGCACCCCAATGCACGGAAAGCACGAAAGAGGCTCGATTTGCAAGCAAATAAACAAATTCCACCGTGCCATTTTCGAAGAAAAGCCCCATATATATATTAGTCAAGCGCGAAGATGCCCTCAAAATAAAGAAAGTTAAGGCTTTGCCTTGCTCAGTCAAAAAGGCGCAGGAAAAGTGGAAATCTTTGGAACGAAGAAAATCCCATAAAGGCATTTCACATATGGTGTGCAACATGCAAAGGACACCTAAAGAGAGCAATGATGCCGCGGTTTGTAAGGAAAATGCATTTTTATGATAGAGAAATAAGAAAAAGTCCCCATGGAACCAAAGAAGCGAGAAAAGGGAAGGGCGCGCTACGGCATATTAAAAGAAGAGCTTTTTAGAGAGAGCGTCACTCCTATTATCATATATCATAAAGAAAGAGAGGAATCACTTCTCTCTTTTATAAAGGACACACCAGGACTCAAACCATACCTCGAGGAGAAGGTAGCTCAAGAGGGCTGTGAAGCATGCAGACTGATTACGTGAATGAGAGACTACTGAAATGCAGATAGCTTGAACTCCTACGAAGAAGGTAAGATGACTATAGGCAAGAAAGAGAGAATTGAACCTCAGGCTTGCCCCGAAACATTTGGAAGGAATGCCGCTTTCAACCTCCTTCTATCGACATCGACGGCTCCGAGGAAAAGAGCATCTTATGGCCACGACCGTCTAAAGATCATTTCTATCTCACGAATTGGATTTGAACCAATATCGATGCTACTTGCCCCGTTAGTAGATCATGGGGGTGAGCCTCTCATTTGTGGGCATCCTCAGAAGTTGTAGCAATCCTCTCTCTTGAGTAATCTAATTTCTCTTTATCTGTGCTCACTCTTCTCTTCTAGCCTAAGTGTTGTGCTAGTGGGCTGGTTGGCTGGCTTGAGCTAACAAGGGGCTTAGGTGCCGCACGGTTGCGTTAGAAAGCGGAGTGCTAAGGCCGTGACAAGTGGTATCAGAGCCAGGTTACTTGGAGAGTTGCCTTTTGTATCTTCTAATATAATAAGAGAGAGATTGAAAGCTTTGACTACTCTTAAGGTATACCATCAACATTTTTGGTTGGGAAAGACTAACTCCTAACTAGGTTCGACTTTACAGGAGAAAGAAGCGTCGATAAGGGAATCCCCTTCCAGGAAGATTTCAGGGAGCATTTACTCACTCAATAAGATTTAGTGGAGATTCCTTGAATGACCTGTAAATGACATTGTGTGCTTTATGGTCAATATCTGGATTAGATCCCTTCTCGATAGCTTGAGTCAGAGCTCATCCCTTGAAAAAGAAAGTAGTTAAGTAAGATCCAGGAATTCAACTATTGAAGTTATCCGTCTTAGGCTTCAAGCTCTAAGAAGAAAGAATAGCTTTTCTTCAGCTCTTCACTAGCCATTGCCAATCCTGTTCTCGATGGGAAAGCTTGACCTTAAGTGGGGCCAAGAAAAGAAGTGAAATGAAAAACATTGCTTAACACACTGACTTCGGTTCTCTTTCCTCAGTCAAGCTCAGGGGAAGTTGAATCTAGCTCAGCGGAGGTCTTTGCTTTTCACGACTCTATGCGCCTGCTTTCCAAAGTAAATATTCTCTCTCAAAGTCGAAAGCGAGTTCCGTTCCCTCGTTTACTGCTTTCCGAGAAAGATATGCCCCGGTATAAAATTAAATAAAGTAGTTATTCCCGCTAGTTTAGGCTTAGGAAGATTTGATCTTTGTTCCATCTAGTGAAGTAGATTCCAATTCCGGTGAAGAGAAGAGTGAAACTCCGATAGCTACAGGCCTTAGCCCCAAACTCATAAGATATCCCAAACTTCTCTCTCCCTACCGGTCAAGCTTCTTTTGATATTGAGCTTTCCCGGATTCTCTTGAGGTCAGGGTTTTGAATCTGGGTACTCAACAATGGGTTAAGCCTTTAGCTACGGCTGTTGGGGCAAGTCAGTCTTTAGCAGCCTAAACTCAAACTAAACAAACCTTACAGCCTCCAGGCAGAGTCTTCCCCACCGAAATAGTTATTCTCGGAAGGAGGAAATTACATAAGACAGGATTCTCACCCTCTTCTCTGGTATGGATGCCACCTCAAAACCTATCTTCTCAGAAGCTTTCCTCTCCGTCTTTGTCGAGCTTCTTTCCTGAAGTTCAGTTACTCGCCGCAACTCTTCGAACCTCTACCTAGAGCATCTTCGAAGAGACTGAGCCAAGTAAAGAGAAATTGTCTGGGCAAAGAAAGCAAGCTGGGAAGGCACTCCCTTGCTTCCAAGATGGGAGAAGTTCCCATCAACTGGTTGGATCACTTTTCTTTCAAAGGCATTCTTTGGGTTCGTATGAATGCCAAGACATTCCGACTACACCTTCTCCACTACTGTTATGTGGGAAGTGGCATTCTTTCCTTCTCATGGTCGCTCTCTGGGCTAAGATTTAGTGAACCTTTTGGGGGCTTGGTCTTCTCTTATTCAAATGGAAAAAACCGAGTTTTGTGCTATCAAGAATAAGGAATAGCCTTTATTTTATCTACATCAGTGGCAAGGATTGCCTGGTATGAAAGAAAGGAGGGACCCTTTCTTGTTTCAATGTTTTGCTTAAATCTTTCCTCATTTATTTATCCCTCGTGAGCAGTTACCGGACAAGGACGAAAAAACAATTTCTTTAATTTAATAAGGCTAAAGCGGGCAAGGTACTCGTCGATCCCAAAACAGGTATTTCGATTGACCTTGTACGAAATAGGAAGTCTTTATCTTCTCGTTCGTGAGCCATTAGTCCCTACTATATGGGGCTCACTTCACTCAATCAATAGAATACTTTTTCCCTCCGGGGTCCGGTTCCCTGCGGGGCGAGTTACAGTCCGGCCCTGAAGAGCTAGAACATCCGGGATGGATGACGGGTCTCTCAATCAAGTCAAGTACTTTTATGTAACATGAGTCACATAAAATGACATAGTTTCAGTGATCACTTAGGCAATTAGTCTTAGCTAGCGCATATGCCCTTTTCAGTTAAGAAATTTTGAACTATAGGATATAGGGGCCAATGATTGTCAAACTTGTAGTCATGAGGTCGCCCGAAGAAGGGAAACTGGCTGCTTCGTTTAGGTCTGGCAGAGGGTGGTGACGGTGACAATAACCTTTTATCATAAGAGAAGGAAAAGAGCCTATTCAGTTAGTCATAAAGCTAGATCAAGAAAGCTGCGCCCAATAGAGCTTAGCCTTCAGTAGACCGAGAAGGTCTCATGAAGCCAGTCACCGTACGCCTACGATCCTATCTGACTATTGAGGAGTTTGATCTTCTTTTGTTCCATTGTGCTTTGCTTAACACATGCAATTCTAACTTCTTTGTCCCTTAGCTGTAGATTCGAAAGTCACTCCGTTGGCGCCCGCTAGTCCCATCCTTTCTGTTGGTCAACAACCAACCACAACTCAATAGAATTCGTCAAGACTCCGGACAGAAAGAGAGTCCGGAGGAATCGTGTTTCTCAATCAATCATGCCTCAACTGGATAAATTCACTTATTTCACACAATTCTTCTGGTCATGCCTTTTCCTCTTTACTTTCTATATTCCCATATGCAATGATGGAGATGGAGTACTTGGGATCAGCAGAATTCTCAAACTACGGAACCAACTGGTTTCAAACCGGGGGAACCAAATCCGGAGCAACGACCCCAACAGTTTGGAAGATATCTTTAAAAAAAGTTTGAACACCGGTGTATCCTATATGTACTCTAGTTTATTCGAAGTCTCCCAATGGTGTAACGCCGTCGACTTATTGGGAAAAAGGAGTCCAATTACTTTTCTCTCTTGTTTCGGAGAAATAAGTGGCTCGCGAGCCATGGAAAGAAACATCTTATATTTGATCTCGAAGTCCTCATATGGCGCTTCTTCTTCAAATCCTGGATGGGTGATCCCTTGTAGGAATGACATAATGCTAATCCATGTTCCACACGGCCAAGGAAGAATCAAAAAATAAGACAGGTCTTGCTTATAATAGTTGCTCGTTCATAAATTCACTCGACCACTTGTTAGTCTGGCTTTCGAACAGCCGGCTAAGGCTTAGGGCTAGCTATAGCTGTACCAAGGGAGGAGAGCGGTCTATTCGCTTTGGTCTGTTGAGGAACAAGATTACCAGCCCGATGTCTAAGGTTCTGATTATCTCGACCCTGCGTACTGGGCCCCTTGAGTCGTCTATTTCGGATACAGAATTGGTGATTCTAGACATTTCATTTTCTTCTTATCTGGTCTGGTGCGGACCCATTGCCTGTGCTTTGCGGTTTAATCTTCTTCAAGATCGATTATTTGGTCTAAGAAGCCCGTGCTAAACCCATTTCTCTTGATTCTTTTTCACGTAGACTATCCCCTCGAATCTCTTTCAGTCGGCGACCACTACTCTGACCTCTCCTACTTGGCGCTTCGGCCCATCCTCTGGCTGCAACCATATTGTAGGATTGGTGCTACGGTTCTTGGTGCAACTATGGATTTCCCTATTCGGATCAAGGTCATGGCAACCATAAGTTAGACCATTTGGCCCCACTATTAAGTAGAAGCCAAGGACGCATTCCCGATGTCAACCGTAGAGAAAAGAATTAGCTTTGGTTCAGAGCTTGAATCATAATATCCTTCAGTCACTCCTGGTGAGAGAAGTTCGGCTAAGCCGGAAAGATAGATCGAGTTTAGCCTCTTTATTGACTTGAGGACTGAAAGAAGCCGGTAGCAAAGGAAATGGCAGCAGTGCTTTATATAACATAACTGCTTTGAGGTCTAGAGATTCATCCCCTTATCCAGGATCCAGAAGGACTACCAGCTACTTTGACGCTTCAAGAGCTATGGACGACGTAGGATACACAGCCAACTTCCTGCCGAAGACCTTTCCAGGCTCACGACCTTCTCAATATCTCTACCGTTGGGACATGACCTTTTAGTTGGTAGAAATGATCAAGCACTACTTCCCCGATCCGGAGGATGCTCCTATCCACTGATTACCTAACAACGGGTGAGCTTCAGTGCAGACTTCAAAAGAAAGAAGGAATGAACTGAACTACTACTGCTCCAAAATGAATCCTGCTTCAACTACTAGGTTGAGAGGGTAGGACTTGCCTTTGTGAAAAGTAGGAATATGATCGACAGAATCCTACAACCGGCTCAGGACGGATCTATCAACCTCAAGAGCAAACTAACCCAGAATAGTCATTCTTGATAGTGCCTACGGTCAGAGATCTGATTTCTCTCGCGGGGCTTGACCGTTCGGGCCCGCCCCTTTGCTAAAGCAGCCAGGGGACCCCTGAACTTACAGGCCTACCCCGTTCGCATCCTAGAGTAAGCTCACTCCTTGGGGCCTCTCAAACACTAGGTATTTTGACATGACAGTCGCTCCGATACGATAGCGCTCCCGCACGAGGCGTGCTCACTCTCTCCTCTTTGTGGGTAGCATGTAGCAAAGATCGATTTGAGATTCCATGTGGGACCTTAAAACATAAGCTAGAGTTGAACGATCTACTACTCTATCCTGTGGGCCAATCATACGCCCTGTTGTAAACTCTTCCTTATTATTATGTATGCCATTGACCTTTTGATAAAGCCGCCTAAGCCCTTATTTCGCCCCTCCAGTCCGTCCTTTCGAATCCTGTGGGCAAACAAAACACTTAAAATTAGAGATGATTTTAGGCAAGCTAGCAATCCATTTTGAAAGACGTAATGGAAGTTATTTTCCAATCCAAGGGCAATTGCGAAATGAAGATCTGGTTTTCGACCTATCTTTTAAAGAGAGTAAACCCCGTAATACTGGCTGCTGCATCATTCCCAGACTCTTGACTTGCAGGATCGGGCATAACCAAGAAGAATAGTGCGTACGGGCCTTGTTCTTGTTGTCTACACCGTACGTAGTTGGAATTCTACCTCGGGGCGGGGTTCGAAAGACCTTGTTAGGCACCTTTTATTTAAAGGAAGGGTTGAAGCCGGATCGAGATGCTTCACACTCACACAGTAATGGATAGTACAATAAGTAAGATAGTAAGCTGCCCAATCTCGATCGTAGATTGGAAACCTTGGAAAAGGCGGATAGCGAGACGAGATAAGGCTTTTCTTTCTATTCTATTCATACCTTAGCAGGGTAAGTTCTCCAATAAGGGGCAGATTATATTCTATAAATAAGTAATAAGTAAAAGCCTGCAACGAAAGAAAGCTAAGGATATACAATAGAGATCTCCTTAGGTTAATCCTTGACAGAGCCTCGTGTAAGTATTCCAATCATCAGTCCTCGGCTTAGTAAAGGCTAGTCTTAAGCTTAAGTATGCCTTGAAAAGTCATCCTATAATTTAATTTCCCGCTCATGAATCCCACTCTTGCTCTTGGTCAATGTCGTTTTGTTGGTGGGACACCTATGTCATCCTTTACTGAGGTTTGACAGTCGTTATGGCAGTGGCCATTGATTCAGTTAGAGAACTTTTTTGAAGAGAAATAGTTAAAACATATATATAATAGGATCTAGTTGCTATTTATACAAAATTTAGCCCCAGTCCTAGGATAGGCAGCATTATCCGACTTAAGGAAGTGAACAAGCGAGCTCGCAAGAGAGCTTTGGATAACCAGTTGTTCTAGGCTCAGTTAGTCTTCATCTAGTTTTAGAAGAGGGTATCTAGTTCTAGGTTCTCTTGAATCCCGCTTTGTCTCACTTACCTGTGGGTGAATCTCTCTAAACCGAGTCTCATTACCAGGCGTGGGAAGACTTTCTATATGACCAGTCTTACTATATAGTTGAATTCCACTTTGTACCTGTTTTCGTAGCAGTAGTGGCAGTCCCGGTATTCCATGTATCAAAAGTACCAGTATTTTCACTTTCTGCCTTCTCTGCGGTTAAATGATAAGGTCAGTTGGAAGCTGAGATCATGGAGTAGTAGTCTCAGGCTAAGCTCCTCCAGAGGAAGGCCGGTAGTAATACCTTATACCAGAAAGAGCGAGTTCCTAAATCTAGTGGGCGAAAACATATTCCATCCGATATGAATCTGCTAGGTCAGAAAGTGATCAAGCAAATTACATCTCTATTTCATCAATAAGTCCTGAAGTACTCTTTCGATCTGTGTTTGCATGGGCAACAGCATATTCCTAACTAGTGTCTTTTCAAATGAAATATAGATATAAGCCCTTATGATATTCTATTCATAGATCGAGTCACTTCAATTCAAGTTCTAGAGAGAGCTAGTTGTTAAGCAGGTATTTCAATCTTGCTTTCGATTCAGTCCCCCTAAAGAAGGAGCCTGCCCCAACAATCCGCCTAATCAGCCAGCCTAGTAGATATCCTGTCTGTCTCATGCAGCAAGTCTGGTCTCAGGCAGTAGGTACTTGGCTATCATAGTGGCAGACTTGGGCTAAGTCATTGAATTTCTCCCCCAGGCCAGGTAAGTAAAGAGTGTCTAGCCCCATCCCCAGTAGCACTATACGTACCAATCGTGGGAGTCCAATTGAAGCAGTAGTGAATAGACCCAATACTAGCTATTATTTGCTTTCCCTCTTCCTAGCTCTAAAGAGAAAGACGGAGAAGTCCATGCTACAAAACAAAAGCTATAAATTCAGAATAGGGGTCCCTGCCAGCTAGTCTATCGAGTATGAGATTGCTAAGCTAATCCACTGCATTTCGTGGAGTGATGATAAGAAAAGAAGGTATAGGCGAGCATCTAGCTCTGGGCTAATCCCCTTTGCGCTGTCCAGTGAAAAAACTTCTGGAGTTCTAGCTTTTCAAGCCTTTCATTCAAGTCTATAAGGCCTCTTAGAACATGAAGGATTATAGGTAGTAGGGTAAGCCCATCCAATTCTATGTAAGTTAGAGCACAAAGGGCGCCATCGATTCTTTCTTCTTTCTGCCCTGGATGTCTTTCCTTAAGCCATCGTCCTAAGGGAATCCAGCCTTGTTGATCCAGCTGAGATTGCTGATCTACCCGAGGTTCTTAAACAAAGATTAGACTTTTAGTCAATAGGAGGAGGATAACGCGAAATAATAGAAGGAAATGGGTTGTTTCGTTTAAAAGCGTGCTTTTGATCCTGACTAGCCTAAGATCAATCTCAAGTTAAACCTTGAGACCGAAGATAAATTGATTATGAGTCCCGCTTGTTGACGAGCTTCATAATCTTTCATTTCTCTCCCTTGCATAACCCACTTTTCACAAGGTAAGTGAACCTGGTAATCCTCTTAGAGTCGTCTGCATTCTTATATAGGTAGCCAAGATGTTTCTTGGCATTAATTCAATATCCTTACCTTGCTTGGCACAACAGCAAAGAGAACTACAACCCTTAAGACTGTAATTGGCTTGCTAGTCTTTTCCTTGCGCTTGATAACTCTTCTTAAAAGGAGTCCGCAATTGGAGGAGGGCCGAATGGAAGTACTTCACACTGAACACTCGCTTACGAAATGAACTCTCAGGCTTCTAGGTCTTATAAAGCGCTTACACGCCAACTGACACTGGTCCTAAAGAGAGAGAGAAAAAAATTCAATCAAATTCCTAGACCTGGCAGAACAACAATATAAGCCCTGGACGAGCTTGACTTGCGTCCTTAGGACTCCGTGTAAGCATAGTGTCAGTTTTTAAATATAGTCAAGTGACATTCTTGTAATTATGTAGTTTTCCATGTATGGCTATTATTCCAGGGTAATCCTCTCCAGCCAGTGTTAGTAGTGCTATGAGGAATGAATCTTTATTGAATTTAGTAATAAGACTTTACCTTCCATGCTTCCTGGTCCCTTGGACATTCACATTCTCCTAACAGTACTAGGCTAATACCAGTAAACTAATAGCTGTATTAGGACTCAAAAAAAATACCATGGCTATCCTTAATAATGCAGATTGGGTAAGGAGGCAAATCTTCCCAGTTGGAGTTTCCGGTGAATATGGATAGTACTCATCTCTGACATCCAGTGAGGAGGAAGGATATTTATTATATAAGGCTAAGGGAGAGGTAGGACCATCCCTTCTTTCTATTAAAAGTCGGAAATTTCCCGGTGGCAGAGCCATTATTGAATCAGCGTGGTAAGTTGAGCCTTAGCACCATATCCGGAGAGGAGTCAAAATGTTCAAGCAGTGGTTCCAAAGCCGAGTGACGGCCGCCTTGCTTGACCTTGAGCCACAGAAGCTTTTGCGGCATTATCGCTCTTTTCAGGTCTAAAAGAATTAATTCTTGAAATAAGCCGATTACCTTCTAACTTTCCTCTTGATGATACAAATACCGGTGTTTTATAAAACTATCACTATCTTATGTAACTTAGGAAGGAAAAAAAGCATTTAGACGAAAACAAGCTTTTTAAAAAGTTAAATTGACTTGAAGCCAAAAAAGAAGACCTAGTTTTCATTATGAAGTGGGACAGGAAGCTCAACTACCTAGACCGACCTGCTAAAAGAATTCCATAAACACGAACTCAAAGCGAATTCTTTTATATGAGATCTTCTTTGCTTAGCATAGGCTACACAAGCTGCGGGTACACTGAAACCAGACCCAATCCTCTCATCTGAACTCTGCTCTGACACCTCACGAGACGCCTCTTGACCAATTCCTTTTGTATCGTACCTGGTCGAGCTCTACCTTGTACTTCCCGCCCTACTATCCATCTATTTCTTATAAACCTGATCCACATCCAACAGCAGCAGTCTCTGTCGGTCCTCTTTTCCGCGTTAGATCAGAGCAAGACCTGTTCATCCCTAACATTTCCTTATTTAGTCAGGCCCAGGGTTAACCACAGGAGCAACCTTGGTTTTGATTGACTCTCTAGCCCTACCTGAAACATTTACATTTCAAGTTCAATCTGAACCAATTAGTCCCTACTAAACGATTCCTCCCAGAATAAAAGTACGCTTTCTCGTTCCACTTCTTTCTGAACTCAGACAAGATTTCACTCGAGTTCAAGCTTTCGTCACTTAGTCAGAAGGGATCACCTGGGCATGTCAAAGAACCGGCGCTACCAGACCTTGGTCGTCTCCGCTGGGCAGGGCTCACCGCAAACCTACTTCCTCTTGGATCCTTTCCACTGCCCTTTTCTTTCCAATTTCTACTCAAGTGGCCTGGTTCTTATATATGTAATTCTTTGAGTCGTTTTGTGTCTACCGCCTCATCCTTAGCCTCTTCCTACCTAAATAAGGCCCCTCCTAGTCCTTATTCTCTATTCCTTATAAAATGAAAGATTCATTCTTTAGCCAGATCAAGATCCTAACATGATTTAAGCCATAACTCTACTATGGAAGTACTTAGTAATCCGACTTACAATTCACTATCCGTCAGCCTTCCTCCATAGCTACCTTTGAAGGAAAGCTGGCTAGACCAAACCTAGTAATTAATTGAATAAGAAGGAAAAAGGCCACTCAGGTCTATATCTAGAAAGGAGGCTGGATTGGAAGATTGAGAGACCCAGGACAGTGCAGGTTTGCAGAGAGGCTAGAGCATTCCCTTCACTAAAAGAGAATAGTAGGTAAGATTCACTAGCTATAAGTTTACTGAGAAGGGTAGAGTTTGCAGTAATCGATGAGAGAATGGTAATGCTAAAGGTAGGAAGAAAGAAGGCTCATTCTATGCTGACCACTTACTATGGCTCTTCTCTCATTTGATTTTGGAATCTGATTGAAGCCAAGAAAGATTAGGCTGGCTATCGATTGGAGGAAGAAAGCATGCCTTTGTTGGTCACCACCATCGTTAACATCAGTACACTCCTAAATTAGGCCGACCTCCCTTCCATTCAACCAGAGCTGCGATGAGAACAGAGACTAAATTAGCTAAGCAATGCATCAACAGGAGGATTCTGAAAACATCTTCTCATATGACATTCTACTTTGAGCAAGTCACTTATGCCTCTTCCTTGATAGGAGAGGGAAAAGCATTAGGCCGGCCAGTACCAGAACGATGATGAATAAGTCTGAGGTGGGTAGGTAGGAATCCGAGGATGAAACTTCTGTTGATGAAAGCATTCATACCATCATCTCTATCCCTTGCTCATTCTAGGCCAAGCTCTTCCCTTCTTCAAGTACTTTGCCTTCGGCATCTCACTTGAATTGGAGAATGTATTAAGCATAGGATCATCCAGAGTCTGTAAAGTCTACCTCGCTTAGCTCAACCTTATCCATAGACGATCTCTATCTCTTCATTGCTATGGTACTCTTTGTAGTAGGTAACTTTCTATACCTGAGCCACTTTACTAACCCTTAGCTTGTGTTCGATACCTCACGCCTTCACTTAATCCAAAAGCTTGCTTCGTGTTCCAACTCAGCGATATGAATACCATCGTTAGCAAGAACTTCCCCTTCGCCTACAGGCCTTTCTTCACCTCTCCCTTTACTCTTACTTTGTATTCCTTGTTCCTTCCATCTAAGCTCAAAGCTAGCTTCATCGCTAACGTAAGGCCGAATTTCTTTCTATATATTATAGAATAAAGAGTTCACCTAACAGTTCTTGCTTGCTGAGTTGCTGAGATTAGTCCATATTGCTAGCCAACTCTACATCGCTTTAGCTCAACCTTTCCCTCTTCTTAGTCAAGCTTGGACGCCCAATCCTTTATGCTGGACTTTACATGCAATTGCTCTACTGGATGGGAGTAGGAAGGCAGAAGTCTTGGAGAACTGCTTGTGAATGGAGGGTTTTATAGTCAGTTGACAAGGCTACTTTCAGTGAGTAGGTTTATTAGTGACTCTCAGTCAATCATTACTAAGGCGCAGGGATTGCTCTTGGATTGATTGCACTTTATAGCTAAGCTAGACAATTCCAGATTGATTCTGATTTCATTGATAGAACCCTGCTAGTTCAATCCTCACTTTCCATTCCTAGGGTTATTGAATACTTTACTTGCTTGCTATTGCTAGTTCAATCGTCAGCTCTTGCTTAGTCATTGGACTATATCCATTGAGAAACTTTCTAAACACTACTGCATTTAGGAATTCATCCTTTCCTTCGCCCGATTCTCTCCCTCGTCCTAACGGTTCCTCATCTCTCATGTGGATTGGATTTGGCGACTGCTCTATCTATAGTTAGGGATGAGCTGACGACCATGCTACACCCGTGGGTCTGCTTTGAGAATGGCCTACTGAGCGCCTGCCTTGAGTATAATTCCCCGTCCGGTTGGAGAAACTACGACGTGTGTCTCGATCTTGACAACTGAATCACGACCGGACGCTATATTTAATCCGGGGTCTCGTTCATGCGGCGATGAAATTTGAAGACCAATGAAGAATCCCAACCCACCAGATTCGTTCTAGAACTTTCTATGCCCGGTTGGGCGAATCCACCGACTCACGTCGAATACGAACGCCTCTCTCGACAAACTAGCCCAGCCCACGTCTTTCTATCGGACTAGACCGATAGAAGTAGCTTGTTCCGTGATACAAAACCCCATACGCTGCCACCATGTGAGAGTCGGTGCGTAATGGATCTACGCCTGCCTTCGAAAGCTCCATTCCTGTTTACCAGGATCCTGGAACCATTCCTTGATTGATTGAAAATCACGAGTCGAATTTTTCTCTACCTATTCTACTATCAAGCTCTTGACACCGCCTAGCGCCCTCCTCCTCTTTTGTTCGCTTCGCTCTCCTCCCTCGGCCCGGCCCCAAAAGAAAAAGATTTCAGTCTGAACCTAAAGCCCTACTATGGGCTTGAAAGAGCTCACTAGATTGATCGCAAGCAAAAGAAACCAACCTTCAAACTCGCATTCGCATGTTGGTTGTTCTTCACTAAACATCGAGGTTTCAGGTGAAAGTGAAGGTTCGGATCGGACTCTAGTCTCGGCCTACGTCTCTTCAGGTCCGGTTTTCATTAAAGGGCTTCCTTCCTTGAAAGTACTTTTAGGATACCGCTTTAATAACGAAAATCGGACTGTATTTTTGTAGCTTCACTTTCGATAGGCCTACATCTCGCCTTCCACTACCGGAAGAAAAATGGATCTGCGACTCCCGGAACTTAGACGTACCGCTCACCGCAAAGAAGAGTTTATGTACTACCTATTTATCCATAAAGGCAGGCGCATCGCTTTCCAACTGTGCCTATTTATTGCTTGCTTGAAAGTCACCCTCGACTTCCAGCTGTCCCGCTAACCGAAACTGACTTTCACTAGCGCTTGACGGTGCGAAGTGAACTAAAACTCTCTCTACGGTCTGCGGCACCTGCCGTGGGCTCTAGTTACTACTGACCGCTAACCAAACGGAAAGAAGGAAATGAGTCTTTATCAACCTCCGCATAGACAGTAATAGTAGAGTAGGACTTCCTTGCGCTTAGAACGTGCCGGATAGCTCTAACGGGCGAAGCCATTGGATTGATTGGGCGACTTAGCCCAACAGGAATGTGGTCGTCTAGATCGTACCTGCGGAAAGATTAGGTGGACCCCTATACATTCATGGATTAGACCGAAACCAATCGAAGCGATCGAGCTACCCGCATTTGAGTTTAGCTTTCTCAAGCAGGGGCTTAGCCGCTTCTTTCTATTATTTATTATATATATTTCTGGCAGCATTGGGAAAAAAAGAGACAAAACGTCGAATGTTTTTCCTATTTATGTATGTGGAAAGTCTATACTTAACACACCGACTCAATTGGAAGCTGAATCCTCACAGGGTTCGAAGAAAGCTTCAGAAACCCCTTTGACTACACCACACCTGCTACCCACTTTCTTTGTTATTGGTTCAATATAGCCTAAACATTCAGTTTCTTATTCTTACTCTGCTTCATCCTATGGCTGCTCTTTAATATGTTCTAAAACCGCCAACCCTTGTTGTTACTTATTCATCGGCGGAGGATAGAGCTTTTCTTTTTCTGCTTTCCTATGATATGGATTTGGTTGATTCTCCTGTGGTATCGACTGCCTTTGTTCGGCTGAGACTTCCGCGTCTGCGGATTCTCTAGTAGCTGCTCTAGCGTCTGCTTCGTCGGGTGCTGAATCGGATGCTTGCGCGAAACTCTTTGGAAAAGAAAATGCTTTGCCCAGGAATTCTAGGTTGAAAGCCCTCCCTGACCAAAACCAGGAACGAAAGTCTTGATCCTAGGCTTTGGAAAGAGCCCGAGCCGAGTAAGGATACAACGCATCCGTATAAGCTGCTACAGCATCAGGCAGGGCAAGGGTACTTTCCAGACCTTAATCTACAAAAGATAGAACCTAAATAAGAAGCCAGGGAGGCCTTATGGTAGAAAAAAGGTATGCAGGGGTTCTGGGTCTATTATAAAAGAAGGGGAGAAAGGATTTTTGGACGTGTCTGTCCCACAGTCTGGTGAAATGTACGACCTCCAACTTAACCTAGCCCAAAGAGTGTAAGCGAGGGATTAAAAACCTAGTTGATCACTTATAAAGTCAAGTAGAAAATCTTATTCTATTTTGATTCCCAACATGCAGAAGTACAAAACCAATTAACATAGAAACTAGAGTGAGTTGGATGGAACCTGATGATCTTCGAGGCCGAAGGGAGCTAGAGTGGAAGCTGGCGCGGGAACAGTAGGAGCTCCAGCTCGCTGAATAAGCCACCACAATATAGGAAAAAGAATAAGCAACAGGAGAAGGATGGTGCGGAGACCTGTTTAGAAGGTGAACCAGCAGAGTCAGATGCAACCGGGCATGAAGCAGCAAGTGCTGTAGATCTGGTATAACTTCTTCTCGGATATGTTTGGTTAAGTGAGGTGGCGCAACAAGCCGAACCACATGGGTCGAGTACAAAGCAACCAAATATCCGGACTTCGGAGTCGGAATCAGAATTCAAAAGAGGTTTTTGTTCGCTCCGCAGGCACGAACTAGTCGAGATGTATGTGGTGCCCTTTCTTTCACATTGGTGAGGTTGCTTGATTGTAGGGGCCGGGAAAGGGTCTGCCACCACTTACTCAGATTTTGTAATGTAGCTTCATCGTCTGTCTCAGGATCAGTAGTCTTCCCCCATTCTGTAGTCTTAGCTTAAAGGATGTTGATGTTTCTTTTATTTAAGATACAACAAAATCTGTAAGTTAGTTACCAAAACTTTTTGTGTTGTAGACGGCGAAGAGTCAATAGAAATAGAATAGGAATCCCTAGAGCTAGAAGAGAGTTCCCGAAAGGAGAGGGGAATTGACCAGTTCTGGAATTCAAAACTACAAAAATAACATCCTATTTTAGCGGCTACTTTTGAACCTTTCTTAAGCTCAGAGCAGAGTAGCTGGAAGTAAAGTAGAAGAATGAGTCTAGCGACCAGGAAGCATAGATAGCAAAGGCGGAGATGGTACTTTAACAGTCAAAGGAGGATCATATGCTTATAACATGCAATTTGAAATCACGTACTTACCCCGGGCTTGCCCGAATCCACTAAAAAATAGGTAATGTTGGCGAATCTTCTGATTCTCGAGTTTCAATTCGACAAGTACCAACAGGCCGAAAAAGACGAAAAAAGGCCTTGCATACTCGATAAGTCAATAGCAACCACTCTTACTGATGATATTCTTGACTTTCCTTGTTAAGGTCCGCGGTAAAGTAAACAAAAAAAGCTATAAGTAGGCTCGCTATTGCGAGCTATGAAAGCTTTTGCCTTTCTACAGCTTCGCCAGAAGCAAGATGAGAGTCGCTCTCCTTCGCTCGTGTAGTACTCGCCCCTATCTCTAAAGGGGCTTATGCACTCCACTCGCTGTCTACTAAACGAGCGTTAGAGCGAGCGAAGCCTTCCATTTAGTGGCTTCCCCCCTTATCCCTCACCCTACTCTTTCATTTCCGCTTAAGCTTCCCCTGTTTGTGGGATTAATTGATTGGATACCCGAGAACCATAATCTTTACTAGGAACAGCTTCTACGACGATAGGCGTAAAGGCATGATTAGTTCCACAAATCTCACTGCACTGACCATAGTAAACCCCTTCCCGTTGTAGCGAAATAGATATCTGATTTAAACGACCAGGTACAGCATCACATTTGACACCTAAGGAAGGTACTGCCCAACTATGAGGTACATCAGCAGGTGTTACAATAATACGTAGATGAGTTTTGGCTGGTACAACCACTCTATTGTCCACTTCTAATAAACGTGATTGACCCAATTCTAGATCATCTTCTGGAATCGTATAACTGTCAAAAGTGAGTGACTGTTCATCGGAACTGTTATAGTCTGAATACTCATAAGTCCGATACCATTGATGTCCAATAGCTTTGATAGTCATGGCTGGATCTACTACTACCTCGTCCATTGAGTATAACAGAGCAAATGATGGTATAGCAATGAACATCGGGATGATACTAGGAAATATGGTCGAAGAATCTCGATAGTAGTTCCATGAACAATCCTTTGCGGGATTGGATTTTTTTTATAGTGGAAATGCCATAAAGCGCGAACCAAGATCCGTGATACGAAAACCAAAATCAGAATGAGGAAGAAAAAGATATCGTGATGTAAGTCTATTATTCCTTGCATCATAGGTGTTGCTGCGTCTTGAAATCCTAATTGCCATGGTTCCGCTGCATCACAAGGAGCAATCTCGATGAATTTATTTAACCAGCTTGGCATGATTATATATGAACAGTCAAAGTGATCCGCTTTACTTTCTTTTAGCAAAGCTATAAAAATGAAGAAGGACTTGTTCCGGTTGGTTGATCCGGAAAGACATGGGATTTTGTGGCGTAAGATTCTTTTCTTACGATATTTCTAGTTACCTTTCAAACATCCAATTGATAGAGGCAAGCTTGCTTGTTTATGTTATCCCATAAGACTTTTTTAAGTTTAAAGGGCGGTAATAGAATGTAGCTAGATAACTTATGCCACAGCATTTATGTGGGATTGAGTTCATGGAACACTAACTTTACCTTCAAGGTCTGATAGTGCTACAGTTAACACCAAGCCACAAAGAAGGCCCAGGTCATCCAGCTTATATGGAGTTGATTCATCTTCCAATGCCCGAAGAGAAGGTGGTAGTCTTGAAGAATGACCCGGAGATTTTCTTAAGTGATAGCACCTACTTAAGTAAGAGGGTCTTCGTGCACTTGAGCTTCTGTTCAAGGCGCAGAGGGAAGACAGGACCTATACGCCTATCAAACCAATCCAGGTCTTCTGGTGTGAAGTGAAGGTTTTTTTATTCTTCACATCGAAGGCGAACCGTGTTCTAGGTGGCCATAAACAGCCTTGAGACCACTGCTAACCACGGGCATGAACAAAGGTCATCAAGAACTAGAAGGCCCCCAACTCATGCGCGAAGGATGTGAACGAGGAGCAAAGATCCCTTACCTCTATCTGTCTTGCTAGAGTAGAGGAATGGATAGAATAGCCTTACTTAAGGCCGCTTTCTCTCCTGCGGTATGTCTAGTAGTGGCATGAGTAGTTGACCCCTGCTTGTTAGCTAGTCAATTTATTTTCCCACTTTCCAGGATATTTATGGGCTATCTATCTTGCTTGCCAGTCTTTCCTTATGTCTTGTATGTCCGGTATAGTAGGGACACCCGTATAAGGAATAGAGTAGCTGCTTTCTTCTCTCTTGCCAGTCCTATCAGTCCGGGTAACTAGAGGAGTTGAGTTGCTGTTGTTCTCTTCATCTTTCTTGTAACACTGTTAATGGGGGCTCCTATTATATGCACAGGATTCGGCAGTTGCCTCTTTGTTCTTTCTCCGGTTGTTAACGACTATAAGAGGAATATCTAACTAGAAAGCTAGTAGAAGGTGTAGCTAGCCAGTGTAGCTCTCTGGTCTTGCTTGTTGCTTGCTGCTGTTATCTGTTGTCTTAAGGCGTCAGCCATTCCAGCCCAAGGAATGGAGACAAGGACCCGTATCCGCTCTAACCTATCTGCGAGCCCAGTAGTAGTAGATGTTCTTAGTTGTGTTCTAACTCAGTTGTTCTATTAGTAGGAGTCGTTACTGTACTCTTAGTAGTTGGTAGTAGCTCTTCTATCTAGTAGCGGTTAGTAGTTTGCAGTAGTAGGAGGCCAGGCCCTTAATGAATAGTTCAATAGTGGGTATAACCTCTCTCTAACTCTATAAGAATGGAATCTAATCTATATCATGATATCTGCATCGATCAGAGGCTATTCCTTAACCTTCTTGAAAGGGAGTGAAGTGTCTTCCCCGGAAGAAAAAGAAATGAGCATTAGCCCTTTCATAAGGAGTCCGTCGACCCAAAGTAGTGTGTGTTTTAAGCCAGGGCTTTCTTTCGTGGAGATAGTCGCACGTAATGACAGACATATTCTTAAAGGACTCTACCTTTGCTTCCTTATCCTTGCTAACTAGAAATGAACCTTCACGAGTTGAGTAAAAGCACCTAGCCTATCTCACTCCCCCTATGCAAAATAGCAGTTCGTCCAGCCGTCTTCTAGCTTCGACCAACCAAGAGGATTCCTTATATGAAGGAAGAAAGTCTCAGGAGTGATCCTGCACACTCCAACCATTCAGGTCTATGGCCATCGAGAGACCCCACGTTGACTTGCTTTGTCTTGCTTACCGGCTCGGAATTGAACTCCAAAAAGGGACTTACTCTAACGATGCATATCTTTAAGTAAGCAAACCAACAGGAGGAAAGATCACAGCTGGTCTAGGAGCCGAAAGAGCTAAACTTACTTAGTTGTAGAGGGCGCTGAAAAGGAGGCTCGACCCACAGGGAGAGCGGTGGGCAGAGAGAGAAAGGAAGCGGTACAAGGGATGGTACTAATAATATTGTATAGGATTGCGCACTTGTACCTTACTCTTAGAGTCAAAAAAAATTCTATAATAACACGGAAGGACAGTTGCACCCATGGCAGGGGCAGATAGGCTACCGATGAGTTGTTCTGCTTTGAATCTACTAACGCCATAGGATGTCTTTCAAGAGAACCTTTGTGGAGACGGAGATAGAACTCCTGATGATGCGCACCCGATGGCTTAGTTATGCTATAATTGCTTGATAGCTCAGGGAATACATAAGGTCAATTGAAAGCCACCCAACAGATTAACCTGACTTCGAGGACCGAGTGCTTACCTTGCCTTATTCATTGTATGGCTCTTTTCCTTTAGCTGAGGCGCGAGCTAACCTGTCTATAGTTTACCCCAACAGGGTATCAACTACTGATAATGGAAAGACTTGAGACTACTATTGCGCTAACGACTGGGCGAGTGAGGTCCCGAGTGAAGTCAGAAATTAAATAACCATATACAATCTAGGGCTGCCCCTAAATAGCTAACTAAGATAATAACAATCGATAGAGCGGCAAACGAGGCTACCCTCCGCTGCGGGAATAAATACCTGGCTAAGCGAAAAGGTGAAGATTGCTTAATGAGTTATGGCCACTAGTCATTCGGATTTATCCTGACTCATGTCAGTATTATCACAGGGCATTTAGCTAGCCTATATCTCCCTCCGCTTTCGCTTCCGTACTCAACCGTCTCTCTCCTTAGTCCGATCTAGCCTCTATTGATTGAGAGGGTTGAAGACTCCTTTTCTTTTTTTAATGCAATTATGAATTCCACGGAACTTTCTCGATTCCAACGCAACTTATCCTTTTGGAGCTGACGTAACAAACTACGCGAGCCTCCCGACAGAAGCCAACATAAATCCTATCCGAATAAAAAAATAAAAGGCAGTTTCATTATGGTGGTATACCAGCCGCCTGTTTTGGAACTTCAGTTCCAATCGAAGCATATCTATCCGTAAATGGATTTGTATGTATAGCCACTTCAGTCGTGCTCGTTGTTTCTCTAAAGTATCTTTTTTCTGGGAACATGGTCAACCATAAATTATTATTTTCGCGATTCTTCATCCACCGATGCAGAAAATTATCCAGTTTTCCATTCTCATATGAGGCCGGAAAGTTTATTGGAAACAGGTCGGCACGAAGTGATTCATCATGCTCAAACATGAGGCGATCGTTCGTTAGGGACCGTTTATAGATCATCAAATTCCCACAAATGGAATGAGAAGTGGGTCCATGTAAATGATCGAGACCTCGGAAACAACAACGCTCCTTTCCCATATGGAGTTCGGAACTCAAAGGCAATCGTTGAGTGAACTGTATCTTCTTTGTGTTAGTTGACCTAAGCCGCACCATTACTGCTGGGGTGGGGCTCGGCCTTCGAACCGTACGTGGGGCGAGTTTCTGCCTCATACAGCTCGGACACCAGACCGCTCGTGCCCGCCCATTCTGTCTCGCCCTAAATGGAATGGCTCTCTTAGTTACGCTGCGCCCCGGTCTGAGTCCCCACGTCTGCTCTTCTCCGCCCGCAAGCAACCCAAGAAGTTGGCTTTGCCAACACAACATTAGGGCCGTCCCCTTCATTCTATGCCGACCCCGGGCCGGGCCTGGCTTTTTGGGAAGCCCGTTCCCACCGCGCTCACGGCCCGGCTGGCCTTCCAGCGGTAGTGGGAATTCCCCCGTTCCCTGGTCAAAGACTTGGTTGGATGCGGGATCTACTCCGCGAGGAGCGGTACGGACGTATATGATATCATCACGACCTCTCTTTTCGTACCGCTAGGGATGCTTAACGCCACTTCGCCAACTGGCGTTACCTGCGCTTTCGTCTCTCTCAGTGTGGTCAGCACTGGGTGTTTCCGAGCAGCGAGGCTTACACCCATTCGCATTAGTTCATCCAAAGTTCCTTACCCTTATGCACGAATTATTGAATAAGCCATCTTCCTATCAAGGTTAAGGAGTCAACTGAGCATCTCAGCGGCGGGATTGAATACCCGGATCGAGTCAGAGTTCACGCCGCCCGCCCTGAACAAATAGGAGGCGTGGGCCACAGGTCGCACATAAGCCGCCGGGTCGCACGACAGAAGAACACCCAACATACAGATGCACACTCCAAAATGTGAAATATTCATCTTCATTGGAGCTTTTTGGTGGTAGTCGTGACCAACAGCCATCAGCTGTCGGCTCGTTGGTAAGGCGAGAGCTTCAAGCCCGATTTCAGGTTCAGGTGGCACACCCCCCACACAAGCATCACCCGACGAAGGGGGGCCGGGGAAAGCTACAGGCCCAAAACCTTCGACCCTTCTTTCTAAATGGGGGTGCCCGGAGCACCCCATCTTGTCATTTCGTTGTTGCTCATTCCCGTTAGGGTTAGGCCGAAGTCTTTGGTGTTTCCTTCTCCGCGCCCGCTCACGCTTTGTTGACCTATCGCGTGGTAAAGAGAAGAGAGTACGAAAGAATAGTAAACAGAGCACACCGCAGAAAGATTCTAAATATGAGAAGTCCCCCTTGGATTCGAGAAGAAGGAAATGAAGAACGGGAACGAAACGAAATGAGGCGTTTCCAGCTCTAGTTTCGGATGAGCTTCTCCCAATTATGTCTGGTAATAGAATAGGGCGGCTTGCTCTGACCAAGACTCCACTTTTTGCTCCGTCCATGGAGCGTATGAATTTCCTGGAATGTAGATAGACCAAAAGAGGGAATGAAGGGATAAGAATAGGAATTATAGTCCCATTGGAAAAAGGGGCACCTGTGGGAACATCTCTACTGACGAACCATTTCAATAGTAAGGGTGCTGCCGTGCCACGAGGCACGACCATAGAAGTAATGAAAAATAAAAAGTTATGTAGTTGGACCATCTGCTCTATCCGTTCGAGTTTCGCTTCTCTAGAGAAGATGAGACGCTCAAAATGAAAGTGTTCGCAACGCATATCGAAAGGATACCAATGAAGCCGACCATTAATGACTAGTTCGAACACCAGGAGCGGTCTGATCCCAGATTTGATCAAACAGACTGCTCTTAGAAAGATGAAAGAAAAGCAAACTCTCCAAATTGTTGACCAAGCAACACTAGCGGAACAATCTCTTATTCTTACCAGCCGGATGGTGCGCAATGAAGACCAATCCGCGAGCTAAACTATAACATCCAATAGCAGACAAGCCTGCCCGTCTTGTCCCGAATCCTTATTTTCTTTCTCCTACAAGCCACTCATGCAGTCTAGCTCTACTTATTCTGTCTTTCTACGATATATCTTGTTCTTGGTTGGAGCAGCTGAGGAAGGATATTGACATTGCGAAGAAGTCGCTCTATGCTCTGGGGAAGGCGAATATGATGACAAGATGGCCATACTATATATATGGTATTCGTGGGAATCAGATTCATTTTTAGCGGAGATCCTTTCGTTTCAGGTGAAATCAGAGCTTGAGCGTCTGGACTCTGGGCGTTCGAGCTACAGTTTTTAATAAGGGCCTTAAAATAAAAGGATATTTTACTTATCTTTTTAGCCCGACAGAAGAAGTTATATAGATAGTGGGAAAGAACTCACCCATACTACTACTACCATACGTCATTTTCCCATTGGCTACATTCCGATCACTAAGGAGACCAGGGAGTGAAGGCTTGTCTTTTCAGAACCTTATTACTTTTTAGCTAGCCTTGCCTGAAAGCGCAAGAGACCAAGGAAAGAAAGGAATATTAAATGTAGTGCTAGCTGCCCCTGAAGCGCCCATGCTTACTACTAAAATATAACAAGAACAACACGACTTGGAATCCGCATTTCAGGAAAAGGTTGTACTAGCACCTCCTATTAAGTTAAGTAAGGCAAGAGCCCATTGCCAGCTCTCCTCCGGGCAGGCCTCCCCAAAGACTCATTTTCTAAGCCTTCGTTCTGAGTTTTATTCTTAAATAAAAAAAATGCGGTAAGTTCGTCTCATTAGGGAATCGTTGTCTATCATTTAGATATTAGTGCATCCCCGAGCCTGAGAGTGATTCCTGAGGACCTTCGGAACAGAGTCAATCAAATGAATAGCTGTCATAATAGAATCACGGTTGACTAAAGGAACAAGATGATCTTTCCCATGCTCTTCCAGACCTATCCATAACGAGGGGTCCCTGAGTGGCATCTTCATTCGATAGGTTTCTTTTATTTAATTTAATAAGGGCACATTATGAGAGTAAGATAGCCTGACTGTTCTTATGAGCGGACTCACTTTATTTTATAGGCTTCCATGTATCAATCAGTCCCTCCCGTCTCGTAGCCCGGTGGTAGAGCGGTTGACAGTTCACGTCGTGATCCGTTGATGAGCGTTGGTTCAAATCAAATCCGAGATTTCTAACTAGACATATATATATTAATAAGTAAGTTATTCGCTTTCTGAATGAATGTCAGATTGGAACTCAAAGGAGAATGTGGTCATAGGATTTGGTCTCAAATAGATAGTGGCTATCAAAGGTATGTAATGGGGCTAGGAGCAATAGGAATAAGACTTGTTGCGAATAATACTAGTTAATTTGAATGCCCAAGTTGGCATCTTCTGCCAGGATCTCTCCTAATGGCTGTATTAGATTTCGAGTCCCTATTTCAGTAAGAATTTCAGGGCATTCAAATTACAGCGATGAAGGGAAGATTAGTTATGAATCACTTACACCATATTGGCTTTAAATGCAAATTCTGTCGATGAAATGCTCGAATCTTAGTCTCAAACCTGACGATAAGACTTTACAATTATTTGCCTTTATGTTATGTATCCCGGTGCTGTAATGGGCTCCCTCTGAGGATGATTCTAAGAAACCACAACTGCTGTTACTTAACTAGTAGGCTAGAAGCCCTTTCTTTGCTGCCTGTCTGTGCGAATCTAATAGCCAAACAACCAGGTTCATGCAACATGAAATAAATATATATAAACCCTTCCCGCTCTAACAATGTGTGAGCAGCCATGGCTCTCTCTTTGACGGTTACTTCTTGAGAGAACTAAAAAAAGGCGTAAAGCCAGCCCTCCATTAGCATAGGAGAACCTGATTCCAGCCATACTATTAGAAAGTCACTTCTATCTTTAGACTTGTTAGGAGTAGACAGGCTTTAGGCATAGGCAACCTAGCTTACTCGTTTTGATAGTTTCCGCTATGACTATGTTATGTATGTAATTACGGTCTTTGTTGGATATTGTTTAACCTATAGACTTTCTATTATCTATCTTTTTAAACCCATTCATAGGACCACCGCCTACCGCATTCCTGCCCCGGCCTTTTCTTTCGCCCGACACAATTGATTCGTCATGGGGAACCCTAGCTTGAGGCTTGCTTGTCTCAATCAATTTTATTGCTTTAACTAGTCATGCTATGGAGAATTCATTCCCATTGAGAGCCAACTGCTTCATGCCCCAGATCGCGGGGATTCTTATTGTGTGTGGTCATATTTCCTATTCATTGAGTAAAGGGCCGCGTTAGACCCGCAAGGCTTTCATCGGAGCACATCGCTTTCGCTCCTCAGTTTCTCAGTGGAAGAGGACCTTTCTCGATCAACTATCTTACTTGAATGAAGAAAGAAGTCAACTTTCTATACAAAATTATCTGAATAGCCGAATAAAGGAATTTTGGGCTTGATAGCCACTCCCCTGAAAAACTGCAAAGAAGACGATTCGCTACTTCCGAATCGCTGCATCCAGCTCCTCCAGTCTCCTCGATTGGCCCCCTTCGCCGTTGTGATCCCCTTAGTTCACTATTTTCTTGTATATAGAGTAGAGTGCCTGTCTGTGATTCGGGTTTGGATATTCTCCCGTCTTCCCTGCCGAGCAATCCCTCTCTCTTTACCTGCTACTGTGCTAAGGCTTCCCTTCTAACAGCAAATAGGCCAGACCAAGCGCTCGAAAGCAAGTAAAGAATTAGCTCAGGTGAACAGAAAGAAGAAAGAATCAAAAGAAGAAGAGGAGATAGTATCCCCCATTGAAGAAGCTGGTAGTTTTTCGGGTGGATTGCTTTTCATAGCTATCTTTCATACCCTTGCGATTCTACTTTTCGGAAAGAATGCGTTGGTATAGAATCTAGCAGCAATCCTTCTTGCTAGGCTAGTCTTAACTGAAGAAGTCATTTCTAGACTCAGCAGTTCAGCCCGCAACTCACTAACTACAGCTTCTATCTCCTCTAGGTAGGTCCCATTAGACTGATCCTTAGTCCTTCTCCCCCGCAACCAGGCAGGCCTTAATTTAGGCTTTCCTTATGAGATGGGATGCTCAATAATCGACTGCTTGCTTCTCTCGAGATGCGAAGAATAGCTAAAATAAATACTCTCTTTGGTCCTTTCGAAGCAGATATTCGTACGTCCATTGGGTTACTTGAGGGTAGCACTGGTTTCGGCTTGACAGCTTTCCTTCCTCCTATAGCAAAGTCTGACTCTTGGATCGGATCAACGGTTTTTCGTAAGTAAAAGGGTCTTTCATATTCAAATTACAGATATTAATAAATCTATCAATTAAAATTGTTGTACCAAGCTTCCCTTAGCTACTTTGAAACAAAACATTTCACACTTAATTAAAAGGGCTTAACGATGCCATAGTCTGTACACGCCTGACTTATCCCTTATTCAGGATTGGTTATTTTCTCATACCGAAACGAACTTAGTTTCTCTAATTCCAACCGGAGCGATGTTGGGAACTTGCACTCCTGATAACAAACAAAAGCTGGATTCTATCTCTTCCTTCTGTGAAGCGTATGATCCTTCGGCACCTCTGGAGGTTTCCAAACCAAAGTAGCGGACTTAGCAGTCCCTACCCGAGTCAAGCTTCATCCTTGGAAGAAGACCTTCCAACACGATGACCTCAGCTTCATGGTTGTAGCTGGTAGACCCGTCTACCCCGGACGAAGTTCTCAATCTTCCCGGAAGGGAAAAGGCATAGCGAGCATGCTACGAATCCCTCAATCAAGCTTGAAAGCGAGTTTCAGTGATCTGAGGGTGAATAGATAGAATACCGGAATAGGAATTCATTCCACTAGTGAGGTAAGCCGTGCTTTTCGGTAAGGGCTAATTCGAAGATCTTAGTGAATAGGGCACAGGACAGGGATCTCCTTGATCGAACTTTGAGCCACCCTGGACTTTGGCCAGGCCCCAGTTCCCAGGGTTAGAGTATTCCCTATTATTTATAAGCCTACTCAGATCAGAACTAAACTAGTTGATTCTCTTTCGCCTATCGGCCGGCTTTAAGCAACCTTCGCATTTCCTGCTGAGATCCCAAGTCTCCAAGTGGGCCCTCTTGGCCACCCGCGACCTTGGCTTTTAGAGAATCCCGCTCCTGTGTCGTGGGACTTGTAGCTCGGCAGTCCAC
>JAJHUT010000162.1:50000-60000 GCA_020916435.1 Oxytropis ochrocephala
TTCCCCTAAAGAGTCACACACTTGGAGAGGGGATTTCCTTCCATTCATTTGCCCGAGATGAGAAACTATCTGTCCTATTCGATTCCCAAGAGCGCATTCTTCCTTCAAACCTGAAAAAAGCGTATTCTCTAAGAGTAACAGCTGATTGGGATGCTTATTCGAGCGTCGTAAGCCCTTCGAGAGGAAGATGAATGTAAATGTGCCGGTTAGGCTGCAAGTCAATTTTAGCCTATAGACGGACATTGAAATCGATACAGTTGCATTTTCCCGGGAATTTTTCTTTCAAATGGGAAAGATTGGCTGAATTCCTATCCCAAGAGCTGATTCTGATTCAGTAGTTTTCTTCGGGTTGGGTCGGCTTGAGCTTGAGACAGATGTGGTTCTTCTGGGTCAGTGCCATGGGAACTACATATCAAAGAGAACAGGTTCCATTTAGTTCCAAAGACTGGTAGGGATAGGGATCAATTCAATCGACCTACTTCCCTTACTAGAAATATAAATAGTAAAGCTACTCCGTCCCACACAGTGTATTACTCCACTGAATCATCTTTCTTTGCTTGGAATTCCTGTGTTCAGCCCGCGGCTGAAGCAGAGAACCGCACATCTTCCCTCGAGCAAGGAGAGGGTCTCGGAGCACATAGAGGAGCAGTCCGTTTATAAGGACTTTCTGAGGGATCGCTTTCAGCTGGATCGAGCTCTCATGCTGATCGGAGGAATGCCAATCTCTCTTTCTTTTCTGAGAAAGCACTCTTTTTCTCTTTGTTGCAAAGTCGTCTTATGATTCCGAATTCCCTTCTTGTGAAGGTTGCGTCATCAGAGAAGGTCCTTGTTCTGTTCTGGCAGTCAGAGGCTCCTCATCCTCGACAGAGCAATGTTAGGTTTCTGAGACAGTTGAAGAAGAACCCCAAGTCTCAGGTAATGTAGATAATCAGTCCAAAGATAGAAGGTGATCCTAATTACATTGAACCAACCAATGGTTATAGTTAGACTTATGGAGAAGGCTATTATGCGCCATCCAGATGGATATGCTAAAGCAAAGTGTGCAGGAACATCAGATACAAAGGTAGAGACTATAAGTAAAGAATCGGATAGGGTTAAAAAGGGAGTAATTCCTAGTCAAATAAAAAAAAATGAAGAATAAAAGCATGTAGTTGGGAATGCTACTGAGGTCAAATCCAGAGTGAAAAAGGCGATGGCGCTTGCCAAAGAGATTAGACCGGTTTGGTACTCCAACTACCAATGAGAAAAAGTTTTCAAGACAAATCCGTGAGTCTAGTCATGCTGCTTCAAAAGAATCCTCTGGGTCTTTTCTTCCTATCTGGTTCTCTGGAACTCCTATGTTCATAAGCACACTTAGCCTTTCAATAATATAATATAATATCCAATAAAGATTGAAAGAAAGTTTTAGACATAATTAACTACACTTACTAGTCGTTGGGCTTTTGCACCAGGCTACTTAAGGAGTCATTATGAATACTCATGTAACATTCGACTCGCCCTATTGCGTAGCTATAACACTACACAGGGGGGGGCTTCCAAGATGCTAACTTAGTCACTGAGGTTAAGGGTTAACCTAACCAAAAGGAACTAAGACGACGTAAACATAATCATAGATCACTGCGGATTATGTCGCGTCTAGACACGGCTAAACAACACTCCATTCGGAGGCGCTCAGCGTGTGCGGGAGAGCAATCTCCCCACCCTCACCTCAGGATCAGAGGGCTTGTTTGAGCGCTGCGCTAGGGGCACCACAGAACGGATAGTGTACGAGCGCCCCTTTGCTTTGTTTGAGCATTTTTTTCTTTGTTCGCTTCGCAAGTGACGGTTGTGCTCCTCTTCCTTCGCTGCTTTCGTACACCAGGGGGATAGAAGCCCACGGAGCGGTAGGCTAAGCCGGAAAGAGAGAGAGCAGTTGGTTCTAGAATTGAAATAATGGAAATGCTCTGTCGTAGAGCTTCGCTAGCAGTGTCGAGCTTTGCTCGCGATTCGACTGGAACTAAAGTAAAGACCTGAATGAAAGTTCAGAGCTCTCGCGCTGCTATCTAAAGAATGAAGAAACCGCTACTGAACAAGAGCGAGTGAAGTGAGTAAGCCCCTTTAGAGATAGGGGCGAGCAAAAGAAGTTGTAGCAACGAGCTACTAATACCAAGGCAAGGAGTGACTGTGTTGAAGCTTCAAACTCGCGACGACTTCGAGCGAACCCAACCCATTTGAGGTGACTGCTGCTGCTTTCGATGCCGAAGACACAACAGTCGGTACTGCTAGGGACTCCTTTTTGTTTGGCACCGGGATAGGGTGGCGCAAAGCTAGTTCGATCCTATATTATTATTTAACGTAATTATAAGAAAGGGGAAACGAATCTCCTCACCTCAGATTACACAGAAAACCTGATTCACCTATCAAAATAAAAATATTAATTAATAATTCCTAATTAAGGGGACAGAGTGAGGTTCGACGTAGTTGACTGCACACCAACCGCTGTTTCGCTAGCTTCTCATTTCGACGAGAGACCTGCGGAAAGTCGTCGCGGCCTCTGAAGGTTCAGTGTCAGTAGGACTAGCCTTTCTTTCCTTATTTACAGAGAAATGTCATTTGCTCATTTTCAACTAGATCAACGATTGGAAGATCGGATATGCCCCATCACATCGCCTTAGTCGACTTGTTCCTGAGATGAGAAAGCTTGACTCGCTTATCAGAGCTTGGAAACAGACTACGCACTTAGAAGCCCTACTCCATTGTGGTTGCTTGCCTTCTTTCTTTGCCTCTCTATTCTATGTCCGTTGCTTGTTCCCTTCTTTTTTTGCCAATCAATATCATTTCATGTTCCAACCTGGGCATTATGGTGGAGACACCAGAGATCACATCTGATCCTATGATCCATCCTGTCCAATTCATTCTTGGTAGGTTTCGCAATCAATCCTTCCTGGGCGAAATGGGTTTAGTCTTTCCTCAACCCAGCAGCAGCAGATTGCGCGGCACCTCGCGAAGCTATCCATTCTAACCTGTCTTTGCCTAGCAAGATACGTCTAGTTCTCCCTCCGCTTGCCTATCTCAGTAGGAAATTGGAACAGTCTCCGATTTCAAAGGCGAAGCCGAGGCAAGAGCTATACCTTATGGAACCGGAGCAAGAACTGCTATAAAGGAAGCAGATGCGCAGGAACGATCCCTAAAGCAAATACTCGGAATGCTCCACGACTAAGTATACCCATTCAGACTCGCTTTTGTTCAATTATAAATAAATAACAAGCAAGTTTGATGGAGATTTGTAGCATCATTCAAGTAAATACAGATTGAGATCGTAAAAACATGAGCTTGTGATATAGCTACACCTAATTCCAGACCGGTTAATGCAAGAACTATAAATAAAGGACCAAGATCTCCTATGAAATATAAAAGATCATTCATACATAGCATAGTCCAAGCGAACCCACTTAAAATCTTTACTGAACTATGACCGGCCATCATATTAGCAAATAAACGTATTCCTGAGCTTAATGCGCGAAAACAATGAGGGATTAGCTCAAGGAGTACTAAAAAAGGTGCTAACGGCAGTGGGACTCCTGCGGGTAATGAGAAGCTTAAAAAATGAAGCCCATTTCTTTGAAATCCCACTATAGTAATGCCAATAAAAATAGAAAATGAGAGACCCAAAGTAATGAGAAAATGACTTGTAACTGTGAAGCTATAAGGTATCATACCCTGGAGATTACAAAATAACGAAAAAGTAAAAGTGACCGAGATGCAAGGGAAAAACTGTTGTTTCACATTTCCACTTATTTGTTCGTTTACCAGGTTCGGCACGAAATCATAAATAAGCTCTACCAAGGATTGCCAAGCATTAGGTACTGACTTTCCTCCTCCATTTTTAGTAACTAAATGAACCAGCAGTAAGACCAAACTTAGAGTGAGCAGCATAAACAAAGAGGGATTTGTGAATGAGAAATACAAGTCACCTATCTGAATAGGAAGAAAAGGGATTATCTCAAATTGTTCAAGAGGGCTGGGGATTGCGATTTTGCCTGTCATCTTCCTAACGTTCGTTGTCTTTTTTCTGAGAAAGCAAACCGCTTCGCTTGCCTGAACGGTTCACTTCTCCTTTAGAGTTAAGAATTCATTCTATTGAGTTGTGGTTGGTTGTTGACCAACAAAAAGCATGGGAAAAAGGTAACTATAACCTTATGACCAACACAAAGCAAACAGAGGTGCCGGAAGCCTGATTATCGTACCGCTTCAAGTAGTTCACTGTATCAGTGTCAATGAAGAAGGCTGTTCCAGCTGTAGGTGAGAGATCGAATTGATAGCTTCAAGTCGGCTGTGTGCTTGAACTGACCGGAGTTGCAAACTGCTCAACTATAGGGGTCTTCCGGGATCTCACCTTGGCTTACTGGACTTCCTGCTTGACTTCTTTACCGGGATAAGAAAGAACATATATAAAGTAAGGATAGCATCCCATACCATGACCTGAGTTCACAGTCGATTCTCAAAAGGAAAAGCAAGGAGCACTCAAACCCTTTAACAAAACAACCTGAAAGCGGCTCTACAAAGTGGTCTTTGAAAAGTTCTGTTAGGTTCTTAGTAGCAATCGTCGACTCTTCGTTTGCCATAGCTTCTTGATACGAAACAGGAAGGCTTGAAGCAACTTCATTCATGTAAGTCCGACTTTCACTGCTCAATACCAGATAAACCAAAGCCTTGCAAGCAAGAAGCCAGCTAGGCATCCATGTCCTAGGCCGTGGAGTGTGCGGTCTCATCCGTTATCCGAAGGAGGACCCTATCCTTGAATTCCTGAAAGGAATCGGAATTGACTCCCCCACTTTTGAGATCCGACAGAACGATATTAAGTCTTTCAAGGATTGCTCTCCCGTGGAGGAGCGGGGGTTGTCTAGGGCCCGCGCTCCCCGTCCCAGCCAATCTCCTTCAGGATGAAGGCCAGACATGACCCTGACAATCTCGACCTTGACCTCGAAGAGGTCTTCGGCCTGAATCCGGGCCAGTTGAATGGCATGGGCTGAAGGAGACGGGTTGTTCGCCAAAAGCCTGCGTTGGATGGATTCCACACAATCCCCGCCGATTATCTCATTCTCTTGAAAAGGGTAGGGCAGAGCCTGATTAGCAGCTTCCTGCATAACAGGAAGAGCGGGAGGCAGTTCCCCCGGTTGATTGACGGGGTACTTCTACTACGCCGGAACTGGGCGAATCCTCACCCGCTAGTGTACGTAAACAAATCGGAATTGGAGGATTCGCCAGCTCCGTGAGGCATCATGTAATTTCCCATGCATGGACGCGAGGAAGAAGGCCCGTAGAGCTAATCCAATGGCCATGATGAGAGTAACGGAGCAGCCACTCCGAAGTAAGAGTCTGGATAAATAAGGCTTGCTCAGTGAGCAAGCAAGTCTCCTGACCAGACTCTCGAATGCTTCCATAGAATCCAGCATGAAACAAAGATAATAGACCAAAGAAAGCACAAAAACTAAGATCACGAACGAAAAGATAGACTTCTTTCGCAATTCATGCTTTTCTGTTTTTATGACCAGAAATTGTTTCTTGATTTCCATTTCAAATTGTTCTCTGGACTTTTTATCAATATGAGGTGATCGAATCACTATGCGTATCTTGGTGGTCATTACTTTTTTCTTTTTGGCTGACTCCTCTTCCTGTTCTATTGATCAAAAGAAAGGCACACTGATCTCCGAAATCGGACATTTCCCGAGTTATTATCCGTTCTCCGCCTTATTATATTATAGGAAATATTTACCAGATTAGACTCTGCCACTCTTACTCTTCCACTTGACAGGTACAGATATCTTGGACTCATAGACCGAGCTGCTTTCTTTATGCAAGGTAATATAGTAATCATTCTATTTGACCCACTACGGTCGTGACAGGTTTAGCATTGTCGTCAACTAGGAAGACATCAGTCAGCTTCCCGCCAATGAAAGCTGGTGACTTCTGTTCCAACTGAACTGGGAACAGTCAGGTGCTACCCATTGGACGCATGAGCCAATGTTCTACACACAGAAGGACTGCACATACACAAACAATTAAGAATCCTAGCTGCATCTCTCACTCTTGGCCTCTTCTCAGAGTCTGGGTGCACACAAAGAAGCCCCACCATGAGCATCCTCTCCATCTCTAGTGCATCAACCTTGGATCCAGCATCAATTCCCCGAGAAACAGCATCCACAGAAGCGAAAGATATGATTGTATTGACTCAGAAGATCCAAATTTTATAAGAGAAACCAACCAAAAGAGAGAGAAAGCTTCTTCAAGAATGGGTGATCAGAATCAAGAACCCATTGATGCGCAAAACCCATGGAAGTTAAAATAAAAAGCATGGATCGAAGAATCTAGTTCATTTGCTTTTTTTAATTAATTTTGCCTAAATTTCGCCAGCCTCTTTAGGCTGTGCCGGGCTGTGCACTTTCAGCCCATCACATCAAGGTGACAGGATTCGAACCTATGGCCCTCTGTACCCAAAACAGATGCGCTGACCAGACTGCGCTACACCTCGTCTCACCCCCCTCAGCATATAGATCCACCCGATCGATGAAGACTCGAACCGAACTCGCCCATCCTTTTGGGCATAGGGACGCGAGAACCAATCCGAGTAATCAACCGCTTTTTTTTAGAAAATCTGCCTCCAGCAAGACAAGATAGGGCGACGCCAAAAAGCCGTCTAGTGCAGGACAGGAGCGCTCACATTTTATTTTTGCTTCCTCTTTAATTAACTTGAATTTATTTATTTAAGAAAATCCGGCTCGGCTACCTGTCCTTTGGACCCAAAGCCCGCTCAGAAGTGGATTCGAACCACTGACATAAGGATTTTCAGTCCTTTGCTCTAACCAGCTGAGCTACCTGAACCACTTTCCTAAAGTCTTTTTTCTTCATCGAATAGCGCCCTACCTTACTTACCACTTGACTAGTCAGGGAAAAGCCCCACTTAGCTAGCCCTTGATCAAGGAAGTATCCAAAAAAGATGATTAAATTGGCATAATCTAGTGGAAATAATTTAATAATTATAAATAATAAAAACAGAAGTAAAGAAAGGATTTCCCAATCTTTCCCTTGCAGGTGAAGACTACTTAGAAGGCTGAGAAAAAAAGACAAAATAAGAAGGCGTCTTACCCTGACTTGTTTAATTTAAAGGAGTACTTAAAGTAAAGTTAAATAAAAAACAGGAAAGCTGCGCGATAACCTGTAAGGGATTAACCAAATTCCCCTTTTCGATTTCTGGATACATCAGTTGATAACAAAAAATATAAATTCCAAAACTAGTTAGTTATCAGGAAACCTTTTTGTAAAAAAAAGAAGATAGCTTGTCTTTCTAGCGTGAAAGCTCTTTTCATCTTTTGGAAAAGCCATGTCTTATTTATCCATAATGTCGTTCTTTCATATACCCACCACCTAATCTCTATATAGAGAGATAAATGACAAACCAATATAGAGCACCAAATAGGTGGAAATAGAGAAGGCCAGTCAAATCCAAGGACCATGCAGCTCCCGCCAAAGCAAGAAAAGCCGCAAGAAAGAATAGCTGATCCAGCCCCGAAGACTGGCTGCCATCGTAATGGCGGCACGCACGAAACAAAGCGATTCATAATCAACTTTGGTCAAAGCCCTCTTGACACCAGTACCTCTGTCCCGACATTTGGTGAGATAGGGGGAATGCCTACCAAAGGTAAAGGGGAGCCTTCAAGCAAATCTAGTGAAGGGTCACCTACGTTAGCTGGTGTCCACAGTGCCAAAGTTTCAACCAAGACCTTTGGCTCCGTGCTTGCTGGAGCCGACTTGTCACTCCAGGTTCTAGTTCATACGAACGTCTGTTACGTGCGTCCCTACCCTAGGACTTGGCCGGATTCGAACCGACCAAGCAAGGCACTACTGTAGAGCTCTTTGGGCCTGCCGCTTTCTCCAAAATGGAAACTGTCAAGATTAGAGCGCACTGCGATTCTTATCGTTATCTATGTAATTTCTTTCTTTATTTTCGTTGACGTGCTACTGTCGGAAATAACAGCCCGAACAAGGTCGGGCATCGTCCATTCGGGAGGTAATTGCCTCCCGCTTCTCCTAACCCACTTAGTGGATTCATTAGAGATTCTATTAAGTCTCCCCTCAAAGTAAGGTGGAGCGCTTTCCGCATCTGACCTAGTTGAAGAGGTACTTGACAGACTATCAAAAGACATCTTCCTAGTATCCGATAGCATAAATTGGACATCACTGGACGTTGTATGTCCATAGAGAACTAACGCCTGCTCATTCATGATATATTTGTTTGTAACCGTGCTCTGCTCCCCAAAAAAAGAGAGACTTGTTGGCCGGTTGGGTTTACCAATCAAGAACGAGATGGGACTCTTTTTTCTTTGTCGTTGCTTGGCTGTAAACCGAGTGCTTTTCGATCTTAGGCGATCTAAGGTTACCGGCTCTCCGGCCCCCTTTCGGTGCACTATTGGAGAGCTCACTGGGCCTGCCGCTTTCTCCAAAATGGAAAACTTTGAAGATTCGCTACTGAATCGTTCTATCACTAACGTCATTTCTCAAAATCAAAATCCATTAATAAGCATTAAGTCATCGTTCCGTCATCCAACATCCTTTCCGATACATAATTTTGTTAGTTAAGAGAACTTGTTCGTTCACTTGGTTTCTTTTCTATACATAGATTGGTCTTTTGGTTAAATGGTTAAGACAACCAACTAGCCTGTTCGTTTAGTAAACATAAGTGCCCAACTCTTAGAAAGAGGATGGACCCTAAGACAGCTATTTCAATCACTTAGTTGGAAAAGGTAGACTATGGTATGAAAGAATCACTTCATCCTTCCTCTTCAAGACCAATAACTAGGTAGCCTGAGGAATTGTCTAAGTCCTCTTGCTTGACCTATTTCCTTTTTCTTTAGACTTTATAACTCCTGACCCCAAGGAATTTTCTTGTTTTCTGATTGCAGTGACTGCCCTTACACAACCGGAAAGACATTGACTCGATCGACAGGCCCTCGCTACAAGACTGAAACAATTCGAATGATAGAAGAATCGACAGCTGCTCCTGCGCTTACTACTTTGAAAAGAGAGCATGGGGCTAGACCAGGAAAAGCATAGACTCGATCTACTTCAACAGGCTTACGGCGCACTGCTTCAAGTAAAGTGCAGTGAATAAGGGACCAGACTTCCTAACTAACCTAAGTACCTCTTTAGCGAATAGGTGCGCTCCAATGCAAAGTTATTTTGTGTAACCGTCGGACACTACTAATATCACCCTTTTGAGGATGAGCATTAGTAGATCAAGATCTTCAAAAATCTTGTACCATCTGATCTGATAGGCTTCAAACGTACTATGAATCTATCAATCTACTCTACTGTGGCTTTTCTCCCGGACTCCCTCCTTCCTTATTCTTATTCAACTCAAACAAAGTAAGATAAAAGATAAAGAAGAATCCTAACCATAAGATAACCGGATCTTTCTCAGAGTAACTGAATGCAAGTCTTTACCTTTGGCTAGATATAGAGTCGAGTGAGGCGAAATGAATTGCGTATATAAATATAGCAAGTAGTTTTAGTTTCGTGAACGTGATTTGTGTGGGGTCAATGTACTTGCCGAAACTCGCTTGGCAAGACGAATTATCTTAGCCAAAGCGAAGAACCTTAACCAGGGCTTGACATGCCGCGAATCCTCTTGAAAGAGAGGGATGGGGTTTCTCTCGCTTTCTCTTTTCCTCCCAAAGTTCTTTCCTTATAATATAAGCTTTATACACAAGGCAAGAGCCTTCGGGTATTCTTTTCTTCGGATGATAACGGTATGACCAAAAGGGGGAGACCCAGGAGTATTGATGTCTAGGACCGGGTGGAAGGAGCCATCTCCATACTCTCTAGTGGCACGAACTGACCTCCTAACTAATTCTATAGAAGGCATGAAGCTCACGTTCTCGCTGCGGTCAATGCCGGTTGAACTTCGGCAGAGACCTTAACAATAGAACCTCAGAACGGAAACTTTAAACATTGATAGTATGTG
>JAJHUT010000162.1:65000-72500 GCA_020916435.1 Oxytropis ochrocephala
TTAGGTTTATCTAAAAGAGCAACCGGCTGAGCACGAGGTCCCACATTGTCTCCATCAGCGGCTAGGAAAAAGTCTTTGACTCTTATTCTAGTTAACCACTGCTTTAGACTATTCCTACTCTTCATAGTTCTCAATCTGACTTTTCTCGTCCAAGTCTTTTATATAGTGTCTTATATAGTAAGGTAAGTATATAAAGAAAGAATAAAGTCAAGCTTTCCTAAAGGGAAAGGACTGAATTATTTGAATACTTCTTCCTCTTTCCCTTCTTCTCAAGCTCTTACTCTTACTGGCGCAGATAAAGTCTTTCTTACGGCCAGACGACTTAAACACAGCGCTCTGATCTCCGACCTCCAAGGACCCAAGCAAAGGATTGACTTCGCTAACCTCAGCTTAACCGAAGTCAATATTCTAACAGAACTGGAAAGGGCATACCTTGAATACAGATCAAGATTCACTCATGCACTCTGGAACTGACTTAGGAAAGCTAGCCTTAGCCCAAAAATAAAGGAAGGCAGCCGAAAGCCCTACAAAGAATATCGCTTATGAACAGGCCCAGGGGTTGTCAGTTGAGAAGGAAGTCAATATTGAATTGATCATAGAAAAAAAAGGATAGAAATGGAATCGGTTGTTTAAGTCGGAAGATCAGATGTTTTGAGCGGAGAATCGGGTTCTGCTAAGCAGAAAAGCCTTCTCTAATCTAACGGGTCGATTCGAAATTTGAATGGAGTTTTAGGCTAGTGGAGCAAGCATGAATAATAAAAGGAAAAAGCCAAAATGAGTGGAAAGAAATTCAAAGCAAAGCCACCACCACCGAATAGAACCGACGAGTAATATCCTGTCCTTCCCTACCTACTGTATTCAAGCGAACAAGTGTGTTAAGCGAATCACTTTCCGCCAGTGGTACGCACTACATGAAATCAATGCCCAGACAACTATGTGCGTTATCTATATATCTATCCTTATTTCTTTCGCCTATGGAGTGTTAGGGTATTGCGAAGCTTCTCACTGGAATAGACTCGATATTAAGCACAAGAGAGGCCTATTACAGACAGGCTCGCAAGCTTAACACGATGAGAAGGTTCCCCGCTTAACCCGAGTTTTCGGGTAGAGTAGTGGTCGCCATGCGCCCATCGGTTATAGCCGCTCGCTAGTTGGGGGCAGGAGACAGCCTTTAAGAGAAAGAAGGTCTACTGGCCCGGTACGGTGTGGTTTTGTTGGATTTATCCGTCCGCGTACTTTCACTGGCCCTTTGAATCGATCCTGAAAGACTCCCCCATAAAGAGAAGGTTATCCGCTGTTTAAGCTCGAAATCTGAACTTTCACAACCACCAACAGGAAGACAAGTCAGTCAGTCAGTATGGGATCAAAAAAAGTCTTTTTCTAGTCAAGTTCCAGCTCTAGATAGGGAAGGACGACGAAAAGCACGAGTTTACTTTGAGGTAAAAAAGCCGACGGTGCCTAATCTCCTCGGATATCATCGGCCATCGTTCTCATCGATGCGATGACCAGACATGTCACACCATCCCTCGCAGCCCTAACTCACCAATCCCTAGCATCTACCTAAGTGGTATCCTATCACGGAGGCTAGTAAGTAGGCTTTTCTCATATTTGTCACTCTCCACCCAGTATATCCTCCGATGGAAGGGGTACTATCCAATTGTAAGTAGCTTGATTACTGTCTGGCCTTTATCCCTTGCTCATAAAAAAAGGATATGGGAAAGGTTGGTGAAAGTGTAAACTAGTGACCTCGAAAGATAGGTGGGCCATATCCAGTCCAGAATGCATTAGACTAACTGCATTGGTACCGAAACATCTGATCAGGCCGTCTGGGGTATATGATATGACAGGTCGTTGTACTAATGATCGGTAGGTGGGACTGATACCTAACTCGGGTATCTATCCCTGTGGAGGGCCCCCATTCAATGATCAGATATGTCCATGGGATTAGGTATGAAATGGGCCATACCAACTTGTTGCTTGAACAAGTCCTAGTGGTAGGGCTCCTCATATGGTTAGCCTCCCTGACCCGTAGCGTAGATTTTTGAATGGGATTGGGAATCTATTTGAGTATTAACCGAATTTCGGAGGGGGTTCAAATTCATATCCGAGCGTTGGTGCACTTCCCATCTGTTCCCGGGCTTTTACGTCAGGCCTGTAGACCGAGCCTCATATCCCTGAAGAGTCCTACGGTCTTCTTTCTTCTCCCTAATTAATTCTCCGTGAGAACGAATCTTAACCCTTGCTTGGTCTTTTTCTTCCTCCTTACTCTCACTTGGAAGCAAGAGATTAAGACGTAAGCCTTCCTTATGATCGATCACCCTTTCCCGATGGTCCAGTCAGTTTTTCTTTCTTCACTTCCTTTCTGTTGCTGCTAGGATAGATGCGTTTAGCTGGAAATCTGCCTTCTTAAATAAAGAAGAGAAGATAAATCTTCTAGAAAGTGGTTTCCAAGTAATAGTAGGGATTTCACTTCGCTTTCTCGTATAGTTTCTCGAAGCTGCTCGATCCCCTTCCCGAAAAGAGATTACTTCGAGCTTAAAATGATTTAAGTCAAAGCTTATGGTTGCTTATAGGCAGTAGCTAAGCGCGCTGCATCGCCTTCTTCTTCCATTGAAGGAGTGTGAACTGTTCAAGACACCCGAGAATAAAAATTAAAGGAACAAGAACAATCAAAAAAAAACAAAAAGTACGCACCTACTAGAACAACCGGGATCCATTCGTAAAAGATCAATATAAATATAAGATCAGTTGTATCTTCTACGACCTGACATTCTTCCAACAATCTCTTCCACAAGAGTGCTCTAATGGCAAAGAGCAGTATCCACTTGAAAGTCGGCATTACTTACTTATTATACACACCTAGCCCGTTATGGGGCACTTTCAGCCGGGTCCCTAACTTGGTTGGAGCTTAGGCCACTAGAACGCGTCTTTAATCTAGTTAAGGAAGGAAGTCTGGCACTCATCTCAGTCTCAGGGACATGCCCAGAAGAAACTGCTGGTGTCAGGTTTTCGGGAATTGAATCAGGATTGTCTTGTGCCAGAACTGATTGCACTAGGAGAAGAAAGCCAGTTGTTTATTCCCATTCCCTTTAAGTCAGGGATTCGTTTTAAGCCTTTCGCTAGCATTACAACAGAACAGAATAAATGGCATCAGATTCATTAGCTGCGGACGCATAGGAATTCTTTCTTACTGTAGCCGCAGAGAGAAAAAATGCGATTTCATAGACGAGGCGGTAATCAAGTAGCAATTTACTTTAAAACCTCTTCTTTATCGCGGGCCCTAAAGACGATCCTTGCCCTTGTTCGAGAGAAGAATCTGGAGCGGATTTCCGATAGTTGCCAAGTCGAAACCTATAGTATACATCCATCCAAAAAGGAGAGTTCTTTCAGAGCGGGTCAGGGAATCTAAATCTAAGTCAATCATAGAATCGATTCCCGTTGAAGTTTGACGAGAGATATCGGTAGTATATATAGGTTACGATTTCTTCACTCACGCGAGATTGCTAGGGCAGAAAAGCGAGAACTCGAATGCTTCTCCTATTCTCTATAGATGAGACTGAGAAGTAGATCCAACCTAGTCTAGTAGTAAGCAATCTGCCAAAAGCAAGGTTTTTCTTCCTAATCCTAATCTCGTAGTAGACAGGCTTCTTCTTTATTTAATAGCGGCACATACAATACGTGTAAGAAGCCTTAAATGTGATTTACCCCGGTTACTAAATGAAAGCGGCTCTTCGTTAGCGGTCGTCGCTCGAACGAATCAAAGAATTTCTGCGCTTCGTCTTTCACGCCGGAGGGAAAGCCGCCGATTGACACTACTTCTTACTTCTTATTCCTTCTGACCCGTTCTCTAGGAGCTAGACTCAATGGCTTACAGATACAAGGCGGGGAATGACTCAATGGTTTTCACTTGCCTTACCCATACCCTTCCCTGACTCTATCTACTGGGACTGACTTCTTGGCTTACTGCAACGCTTACTGTATCTTTAACTGAAACTTCTTTGAAAGGTCCCTAGAAGGGATTGGAATAAAGGCCAGGCAGGTTTGTTTAACAGTCTTTTTCTTCTCAATCGGCGAGGCCTCGCTAAAGCTCCGCTTCTTGAACTTGAAACTCCCTGACATTAGAGAGTGCCCAGTTCTCTCCGCTTCTCCTTTCAGTCTAGATTAGCCTGTTGATGTTGAGGTTATCTTCTCACCTGTAAGGATCTTCTTACTTGATAGAGTTGCTAAGACCTCGGTATGCTTGTATGTCTTATCACTCCCCTCGATCCGCCGCCAGCCAATAAGAGACAGAAGAGAGAGCGCACCCGACAAAGCGGATAAGACAAATCAAAATAGCTAGGTTCCTTTATTCCTCGGAAGCGGAATCATTGTAATTTTGCTAAGCAAACGAATTGGTCGGCAATTCAGCTTCGAGGTGTTAAATGCGCTGCGAGGATTGGAAGAACAGGAAAATAGGTTGTTATTGATTATACTTTGTATAACCCCCGAATAAACGCTATATTCCTATGTTGATAGCGGTTATTGAAGATCGGAGAATAAGATCTTCTAGAACAACTATGATAGGAAACCTAAATGCCGCAGCTGACTCTTGCTTCTTCCTCCTGGAAGTCGAATAAGAAGTAATGAGGAGCCCGTACCTTCCAGCTTCTATAGCTACTATACTGTACTTACTGGAGTTCGTGACAAGGATGTCCTACTACCTATTAGGGAGTGGTCGTCTGGGTAGTTCTTTTGTGGTTATCTCCCCCCTCTGTTCCGAGGGCCTGATTCCCTTATTTATCAACGGCAATCCCCTATTTTAATCCCGTATCTTAAGAAGGAAGAAGGAGCGAGCTACGGTTTGTTTGGTTTTGTTTGTTAGTTCCGAGATCCTATATCCCGCAGGTCTTTCCAGCCTTTATAGAATGTGTTCTACGGCTAGCCAGCTTAAAGACAATATATAATTTATCCGGCAACCTAAATGGAAGCTGTCGTTGTTTGAGCGTTGCGTTATGGTTGGTTTGTCCAATCTGTTCCGTGGAGATGATCGGTTGGTGTTGGTGTTCCCGTTGCCTTACCACTTCCATTATCCTTTCTCTACGCAACCCAGGGCTTTCACCCGGAGTGGAACCTTCACTGCCTTTCCTCTGTCTTTCTACTTCCTCGGAAATGTAGCATCTTCCGCTCCTGGCGATCCTGCTTACTCCAACCAAGTTAGCTATTGGACTAAGGGCTGGCTGGCTCATTGATAGTAGCTTGTCGGAATGACTGTACAGGTACTTCGGCTTCGGGAGTAGCACTGGATGTTCCATGCGTTACTATATGAGAATCATATTTCCATGGTACCGCATGTGTATTGGTATACTGAAATGGAGCAGGTACTTTTTCAGTCACTCTTTCTTAGGAACAAGAGAAGAAATTGAAGCCCTCTCTGGCTGCTCATAGTAACGAATCACCACTGGCTTTCATTCTATATGATCCTCCTCCCCAATCACATAAACTTATCTACTTCTGCTGGCGCAGTGTTTCCCTTCTTTTCTTTCAGTTACAAAAACTATATAATCAATAACAACCTATTATCCGACAAACAAGATCTTATTCTCTTAGAAGGGCTTTTATCATATAGAATATAGAATCAGGGATTACCGCTATGGATGGTGAATAACCGCTCTCTGCAATATACGTTCTTTGCGTAACTGCTGTTCTAGTAAGCGCTGCTAGGACTTAAGGAATCGAATAGGCAGCTAGACTTTGCCCGCTTTCTGGCTTAGACTGATTGAAGTATGCCAGTTTCCTCCTTCTTGCTTATCGGGGGTTTTGGCAGAGACTCCCATAGCCCCCTTTTGTTGCGGCATTCCCCCTGACCTCGAGGTCAAATGAAAGAAAATAATAAAGAAGAATCAAAGGAATACCGGCCGGGCGTAAATGACTTAGGAGTGAAAACCAGGCAAAGTCCTTACCTTACTTACTCGGCTCCAGGCCAAAGCGATGAAAAGGGGAAAAGCCCCTTTATTTAATATGGGCACGCCCATGAGAGAAAGCCAAGCCCTATCGGTAGCAGACTTCGGTCAAGGAAATCGCTTCAAGCAATGGCTTTGGATCGACCTTACTTCTTAGAGAGGAAAGCCAGTGAATGAATGAAATCCGTTGAATTAAGAAGTCTTTATGGCTCAAGCAGCTAGCGGACCTCCTTAATTGAGAAAGTCAAGCATGTCAGCACGCCCCCTACCTATGTAGTCGGCTTCCCGGTAGTTTGCGGGACGCTATTGGAATCGGTCTATCTAAATGGCCTATCTCCAGATGTATGTATTCATGAAGTGCCTTTCTCATAGTTCCCTTCCCGGGCATTGATTGAGAGGGAATAGACTTCCCCACTGAACGAGGAAGGCAGCAATCTCCTTAAGATAGAAGGGCAATCCAAAAAATAAGCGGCCAGAGGAGACATTAATTACGTCGACCCCTCACCCGTACTGATGGGAATGACGGGCACTGCATCTTAAGATGCCGAAGCCGAGGAACTGAACCAATTACTTTCTTTAAAGGCTGGCATCCCGGACTGATAAAGGATCAACTAGGAAGACTAGGCAGAAAAAGATCTTCTTACCCGCAGTAGCGACAATCAGGAACACGACTTCTATCTATAAGATGATTATCGCCATTTTCCTTACAATAGGGGCATTGACTTCAGTCTCAACTAGACCCAGACCCGCTCGAAAAAGCAGGATTGCTTTAATGGAAAGAACAAAAAGGAAAGGACAACCAAACGAAACCGCTAACAGCAGAGGGCAGTATCCATATATAGTAGAGCTCGCTTACCAGACGAAACCAGGCCTTGAATTAAGGCTGGAGAAGAAGCTATCGAACAGTGTCTTATTTTTAGATAAATAAAATATCCAAACAAAAGTCAATCAACGAAGCCGGTAAGGAATGGAATTGACAAAATTCACCAGTGAAAAAATAAAATCTTGTTTGTGTTCCGGGGAAGGAGAAAGAGCAATGAATCCCCTTTGCTTTCTCTATTTATAGAGTAAGCGCGAGGGTTGCGTAGCGAAATGTAGTCGAAATTAAGCATTGGACAGCAATCATGAGGCAATGACATTCTCGATGAAAGCAAGGAGTTGACCCGGGAGGTTTTTCTCCCTCAACTGAATGCGCCTTACCGGACATAGAAAATAGGTAATGGAAGAATGAATGTCTTAGAATAGAAAATTTTACCGAGTCCAAATTGAATGATCGAAAGTGCAATATGGGTAAAGGAAAGGCGCCGTTGGGGCGCATAAAGCTATCTAACTAGAGTCTAGAGCTCCTCTAGGCCCAATAGACTGAGACATCCCCCGAAGAAAAAGGAAGAAGCGCTCAAAGCGTTGATCAGTTGCTATTGGACTTCTATCCTTACTCTACTTGTTAGAGAGGAAAGCCAGTGAAACTGGTGTTGAGTTTGACCAGGTAAGCAGATCCGTGCTCGAGATCTTGGATCGAGAGTTCAATAACTACCCTGCCCTAGGGAAGCTGCCTCTCTCT
>JAJHUT010000162.1:77500-80000 GCA_020916435.1 Oxytropis ochrocephala
CACAGGGAAGGAGACAGGAACTGAACTGGCTAATGATGTATTCATCCACTAAACTAATAGTAAGCGACTTGCTACGAGGGTAGTCCTCGTAGGGTCCCACCTAGCCTACCTTCTCTCTTTCTCTTAAGCAAGCAATTTCATGTCACCTGAACTCTGCCCTTGGGAAACTTCTCTCCCTTAAGGTAGCATTCATAGTTTTGAGTCAACAATACTTTGATTTTCTCCATCGCCTCCGAAGTTCAGGTCAAAATCAGAACTGGACATTTGAAATCAAGTAGGAAAAATAAATGCAGACTTAAACTGGACTTTTGAATCTATTAGAAAGAGAGTCTCTGAAGCCTTTGCTTTCGAACCATTGAAAGATGTTCATCCAATTTTACTTCCTTCCTTGGCTTCAAAGCTAAAAGCAGCCATTTAGATTCTATTATTCTATTTAATAAGTTACCACCTTCCAAAACTGATTCAACTCAAGCAATAACAGCCGGCTGAATTCCCTTATCCCAGTAAGAGAAGGCTTGGGGCTAACCAACCCTTCCTGACAAGGAATTTCATGACGGGCTTACCTTTTCCTAGCCTTTACCAAACGATTAGCGAAATGAAATCGAGGAATCAAGGACGATTCGATGACTCTCCAATAGATCTCGATTTGCGGACGAAAAGAGTCGACACCGCTTTGCACAAGAATCGGTTCTTTGTATGGATGGACAGAAGGGCTCAGCCAGACCCGGTTCAATTCATTCGTTTTTGCGGGAATACATACCAACCAGGTTCAAGGTAAGAGAAAAGAAAGCGTAACTCTTTGCTTGTTGTCCTCTGACTCTTTGAGCCTGCCTTGTGGAGGTCTCTCGGGTGTCTACGGCGGATCCGATCAGTCTCGTGATGAAGAGAAGTCTTTTCCGATCTTCCACTAAGAAAGGTATCGTCACGACAACTAAATTTGCCCGGTAAACTGGTCAGGGCTCCCCATGGTTGAGTAATAGGGGGGGATAATGTCTTTTCATCCGGGGGTTCATTTCATTCATTATGAACTAAAAAAAAAGTCTAAGGCTGATTAGTGAGGTCTTAAAAACTTCATACAATGATAAGCCATTCAATTTGTGCTTTCAGCAAGTAGGCGACGCGAATCTATGGTTTCTATGTTTCAATCGGGTACCAATTGCTTGGATAGATACGTTTGAAAGCCTCGAGATGACTGAAAGAAAAAATTAGTTCTAGGTTTGTCTTGTGTCTCCGTAACAAATGGTCCATTTATTGATGGGCGAACGACGGGGATTGAACCCGCGCGTGGTGGATTCACAATCCACTGCCTTGATCCACTTGGCTACATCCGCCCCTACCCCCGCACAGGTTTTAGTCTCTATCTACGATCAGATTCTTTCTGAACCCCCTATGACCGCTATCAAAGAGAAGCTTTTTCCTAGACTATAACTATAGTAGTAGCAAGTCTATTTCTTGTTTTTTGGAATTAGGGGAAGCTCTTCGAGCTTTCTTCGCATGCTTGAGCTTTCCCCTTTCTTTCTATTTATTAGTAAGGTTGTCAAAAGGTAGGTTTCTGACTTAGTGCTTGTGCTAAGGAGCTTCTTTCTCAAAGTCAACTTTCTCGCTTCTTGCTTTAGAAAGATTGCAGGGGCACGTAAGCGCCCTTCCTTCAGCCGGCTCCGCCCTATCTATGCATCTCTTTTATCAAATGGATCTTTAGGGATCTCTCTTGTTCATAGATCTTGAAACCAGATCAATAAGATCCATTTCTCAATATATCTATCGATAGATAGATATAGATCTCTATCTGGATCTATCTCCATATCTCAGAAAGAACCAACACTTCAAGGGCGTAACCAACGGAAGGTTCTCACCCCCTGTCCCCGACATTGTTCTCCGACGATGCCCCCGGGCCACCATTCTCTTTCTTTCTTCAATCGTTCCGATCAGGACAAGTGGGTTGGTTTCGTCCTTCTATCTACCTACGCAATTCTCTGTCTTCGTTCGTGATCATGTTGGGCGAAAGGTAGTTAGTTGTAGAGGAGCGGCTGTGAAACGGCGATTCCCCCCTTTCCATTGAAGTAGGGGGGCCTCCTTCCCCACCATTCCGGCCTATTATTGATAGGGATTTTACCGATGCTGAAGGTTGCTTGCTTACCAAGCCACCCACTTGAGAAGCTAGTCGCCAGAAAGAAGCGGCGAGGACGCGAAGCTGTCTACGAAGCTTCCCTCCCCCCTGTAGTCGAAGTACTCGGCGCTACTTTGATTCAAAAGGTAACCGACGGTTCCCGACTTTCTCCGGTTTCCGCAACCGTAATCATTTGTCACTCCGATTACTTCATCCATCAACCTTTTTTTCAATAGCGGTACGCTCTAAAAAAGTCAAGGATAAGCTTGCATTCTAGAAGCGGTAGCTTCCCGCCTCCTTCATTTCTACTGCCTCCTTCGGTGATAAAAGTTCCCTTCCCTTTTCTAAAATGCCCGATTGGTCTGCCTCAGCAAATGTACAAAGTGGACCGCT